>SSNP01000107.1:1327660-1465676 GCA_006937955.1 Pachypanchax playfairii
CAGATTCAGATCGACCCTGATCCACCCCCACCCCACTTTTATAGCAAAAAAAGAACAAAAAAATCAGAGGTTAAGAAGGAATTAAATATTAGAATAATCATAATTGATTAAATTATTTCAGTCTCAATCTGAAGTCGTATGTCCTACTTCTGTCAGGGACTCAAATCACACATAAAAACTCACTGAACTGGCCAATTAAAATTATGGTGAATATTTATTAAACAGCAAATAAGACAGACCAATAACAAACAACAAATATACAAAACCAGAACAACTAACGGGAATCAACGAGTGGGTTAAGCTAAGAGCAGGAAATGACGTTAGCCTTAGTAAGTCTAAGATCAGCTGTTATTTTATCTTAACATTTAAGAACTTTAGAGATTAACTAGACCGGTAAGAGTGGGTGAGGAAACGGCGAACTACTGTTTTTACCACGGAGGAGACTTTTAAGTTCAAGAAGGGTGTACTGTTTCAGAGAAATGGTTAAGAGAGAGAGAACTTTATGATCAACATGGGCGTTTCTGAGAGTGTCACCAGCACAAATGTTTAGAATCCGCTTGCTTGCAGATTAGAGGAAACTGATCTCTTACTTTGGTACAGCAGTCGGATTTCCTTTGATTCGCAATTTCTAGAGAGATTTGCCTCCTCCAGGTGGTCCTCCTGGAGTGTCGAAGCTTCGGCCAGGCGAAGAGAGGCTGTCCAGTCCTATGTAAGGATCACTGCAGGTGCACTCATCTCATGCCAGAAGGCCCAATTGAAGAAGCTCTTTCTGGGATTTGTAGTTTTGGCTGTTGCGTGCGCATGTCTTTTTGCTGGTTCAAACGTATTAAAAATAAAAATACTTTGCGTGCTTGAGCGTGTGCCGAACTTCTAAAAATGAACTAGGAAGATAATAATGAAGATCGCGCATTACAAAAACAAACACTTAAGTTTCAAACAAAACCAAGAGCTTTGCAAACAAATTGATAAAAAAAAATCGAAAAGATTTAACTAGAAAAATTAGGGAAAATAGTAAAATGAGCGAAGAATAAAAAAAAACTTAGGTGAGGAATAAACAGACATCAAGGAGAAGAAGAAGAAGGGGTAGAAGTGAGCACCGGTTCCAGAGTTTATACGGCCATAAAGCCGGACTCTGCAGGGGCCGTCTCAATGACTTCATCCAATGTGAATTCTCCTTGGAAATTCAATTTTTAAGGCTTTAATTTTGGTCTTGAGTTTGGAGATTAACTTATAACTTTATAAAGAACTCATCCACTCTTTGTGAATGTCATGTTTTGGTACACTGAGAACAGGACTCTGAATCAAGCGGCAAACTCCAGACCAAGGGACAACAGGTGGTGAGTTACAATAAGTTTACAATGAGTTTAATAATAGTCAGTTTGACAGTTACAGATAAAAGACGGATAAAAACAAGTCTGCTTCAGCAGGTTCAGCAGGAGCGGGCACAGCTATGCGGGCAGCGATGGTGGATACTGAGCAGATGGAGGAGAGGAGAGGTTAGTAACGTAACCTTTCCTGGATGAATGATGTTGAAAAGGTGTGAGGCTTACGGTTTGCTGGATTGCAGGTGTCCCGGGGAGCAAGCAGGTGCCAGTCGGCTGAGGCTGGCGTGTGAGTGCTGGTAGAGGGCGGACAGACTGACTTGGTGGTGAACAGGTGGATCCTGGGAGCTGGAGGAATGGTGCGGAGGTGGGCCAGGAGAGGAGGAGAGCGAGGCAGGGTGGAGACCAGTGTGGAAACCGTCTCTGAGAGATCCTGGACGGAGGCAGTGTGAGAACTGCCGAGGAGGTCCGGGATGAGAACAAAGCAGCCTGGAAGCTGCCAGAAACGAGAGCTGGATCCGGGAAGGCCCACGGTGTGGAAACCGGGGTCCTAGGAAGGTCCAGCTGAGGAAGTCCTGGGAAGGAGCACAAGGTGAGGCTGACACAGACACGTAATGTAAAGCATACAGTGAATGTATCTCTCTAAATGGGTCTTTGATTATCTACCACGAACAGAGTGGAACAATCTGACGCCTGCTCTCTGCCACCACTCCTCTCTTAAGCTCAGTGGCTGATGGTGGAACTGGATCCACCTGTTGAAGACAGCTGCCATGCCTCTGAAAACACAGGTGAAAACACTCACAGGCACTCAGCAGAAATGACACCTGACAGTGAAAGGTACAACTATAATCATTTTATCTTTTAACAAAGATTAGCAAACAGCTTTTTCATATTCTACTAACATAATATTACTTTTTTCACGTATGTCAGTAGTTATTCCTGAGTAATAAAGAAAAGATTCACTTGTTACTGAAACATAACATTCCGGAATAGCGCTACAACTGGTGGCAGCTTGTTGGAGTAGCTCTGTGACTTTGCTAGCACTTGCTAGCATTTTTTTGTTCTTTTTGAGTATTTCTTGCTAGTTTTTTCTTCTGGAAATATTTTCTAAATACTTTTCTTCTGATTTGGGTGCTGTGCTGATTGAGTTTTTTGCTTGATTTGTCACTTTTTTGCCACTTGTTATGATGCGTAACCATGGCAACAAGAGACTTGTTTACAAGAAAGAGCAGCTAACTGACATTTCTAAGGCTGAAATAATCCTCAAATTGAAACTCTGGATCCCTGATGAGCTCAAAAGAAGAAGATGTGGATGCAGAGCAGGAGCACAGTGAAGAGAGAGAAAGAGGAAGTTTAAACCTTCACTTCCATCAGTCATACTGACAAATGTGAGATCTCTTTGCTAACAAAATGGATGAACTTGAAGCTCTGCTGAAGACCCAGCCAGAGTATCAGGAATGCAGCATCACATGTTTTACCGAGACACGGCTAAAGGAACATATCCTGGACTCTGCCTGGCTTTCAAACAATATGAGCAGACAGAGATTTGAAGAGGAGCTGCAAAAGAAGAGGAGTTTGTCAGCTGATCACATCTGCAGTCACCTGTTGGGGAAGCAGCATCAGAGCAAGTGACATGAAGAGGCTGAACAGATGGATAAGGAGGACTGATTCTGTCCTGGAGACTGAACTGGAGTCTCTTGAGTTGATTGTCCAAAGGAGGATGAAGAACATGATGGAAAACCCTCATCATCCTCTTCAGAACACAGTAACTCAACAACAGTGTCTTCAGTCAGAAGATTCTTCATAATCCGCTGCAGCACAGACCACTACAGGAGATCCTTCCTGTCCACACCTAGAACCCTCTAAAGGAGATCCTTCCTGTCCGCAGCTAGAACTCTCTATGGCTCCCTGAAAAAGAACTGAGCTACAACAACACTTGAATTTCCCTTCGGGGATTAATAAAGTATTTTTTTATTTTTTTATATTTTTTTATAACATAATAAAACCTGGAAGCAACAGAACCAGTGCTTGATGGTGCTGCTGAGGTGTAGATGTCAGGACCAGTGCTTGATGCTGCTGCTGAGGTGGAGATGTCAGGAGCAGTGCTTGATGCTGCTGCTGAGGTGGAGGAAACAGGACCAGCGCTTGATGCTGCTGCTGAGGTGGAAGCAATAGAACCAGTGCTTGATGCTGCTGCCGAGGTGGAAGCAACAGAACCAGTGCTTGATGCTGCTGCCGAGGTGGAAGCAACAGAACCAGTGCTTGATGCTGCTGCTGAGGTGGAGATGTCTCCATGTCTTGCTACGTTACATTCCTCCCCCCCTTAAGGGTATACTACCTCTAAACTTCTAAACCTTTAAACTTCATACATTCTAGAGAGAGAGTCAGCCACAGTGTTGGACTTTCCTGCCTTATAGCAAACAGTGAAGTCGTATGGCTGTAGAGCCAAGTACCAACCAGCAAGTGTTGTGTTGAAGTCCTTCATCCTGTGAAGCCATTGAAGAGCTCGATGATCTGTTTCCAGGCTGAAACAACGTCCTAGCAGGTAGTATCTCAGCGATTCGATTGTCCCTTTCATCACCAAGCACTCCTTCTCCACCGTCGAATACCTAGTTTCTCTGTCCATCAATTTCCTACTCAGAAAAGCAACAGCTCTCCATCCACTTCCTGCACCAACACTCCACCCAAACCCACACTAGCATCAGTTTGCAGAATTAAATGTTTATTGAACTCAGGAGTCTGGAGTACTATGTGTTCATTTATTGCCTCCTTAAGATCTTTGAAAGCCTGGTCACATTCATCTGTCCAGTTTACCTTCCTTGGTGACACCACTTTAGTCAGGTCATGCAGGACAGCTGATCGGTCTGCAAAGCGAGCGATGAATTTTCTGTACCATCCCACCAACCCCAGAAAACTTTTTTTCTTTGTGGTTGGGATCGGAAAGGAATGGATCGCCTCCATTTTCCCCACATGAGGTCTCAGTTTTCCATGACCAATGATGAATCCAAGGTACTCCACTTCCCTCTTAGCCAGACAGCATTTCTGTGGGTTGATTGTCAATCCAGCTGCCTTGATACGCTGCAGGACCTCCTGCAGATGACCGATGTGCTCTTCCCAGCTTCGGCTGTATGTCACCACCTCATCCAGATATGCAGCGGCATAGTCTGAAACATCTCTCAGAACATAGTCCATTAACCTCTGAAAGGTGGCTGGTGCTCCTTGGAGTCTAAATGGCATTACACAAAACTGGTACAAACCAAATGGCGTTCTGAATGCTGTCGTCTCACAGGCCTCAGGAGCCAGAGCTACTTGCCAATAGCCCTTACTCAGGTCTAAGGGTTGCCTAATAACGTGAATAGTCCTTAAATGCGAGGCTGGTATCGTAGAGGGTGGTGGAGTCAGCATGTTGAGCAGCTGGGAGCTGGGATTCACATACACAAACCACATCACATGTGAAACTAACAGATTTTGTATGATGATGTAATTGATGACTTTGTAATCAAAGAAGGCCAGAAAAGTCAGGCCTTAAATTGAACTTTACACTTGCACTTTCATGTGGTCAAGCACTACCTGATAGCAGTCCAATCACCCAAAACAGATTTTAATGCAATTGTGCATAGGATGAAAGACCCAGGTTGAAAAAACTGCAACAGTCTGAGCACTAAATTCTGATTATTTCTTTGATTAGTTAGTATTTGTGTGGCAAAGGATTTGCAGAATTTACATTGGTGTTTATATACTGTTATTTATTTATCATCTTGTTTTGTCTATTCTTGTATTTAATGATTCAGCCATCCATTTTCTGAACCTGCTTCTTCCTGTTCAGGGTCGCAGGGAGCTAGTGCCTATCTCCAGCGGTCATGGGGTGACAGCCTGGACAGCTCACCAGTCCATCACAGGGCCACACAGACAAACAACCACTCACACACACACTCACAACTAGGGACAATTTAGAGTCACCAAATAACCTCTTGCATGCTTTTTGACTTTAGGAGGAAACCAGAGTCCTTGGAGAAAACCCACACATGCATGGGGAGAACATGCAAACCCAGCCTGGATTCGAACCCTAGGAACTTCTCACTGCAAGGCAAAAGCTCTACCAACTCTGCCACCATGCAGCCCATATTTAATAAGATAACAAAAATAATAAAATATCTATTTGTGTTTGAACTTTGGTCAGGTTTGGGGCTGGTTGGTTGTGCTTGATCAGGTCACTCATTCTGGCTGCTTGTTATTTAGTTATTTGTCAAATAACCCAGGTACCCAGAAACCTGAAGGTGTCCATCATAGTTACAGGTGTGTTGTGTATGATAATGGGGGGTGTAGCGGTGGAGGGCTCTTCTATCTCAACAGTTTTTAGAATGTTGAGCTCTAGATGGTTCTGATTGCACCAGCGGACCAGCTGTTCCACTTACTGGTTTAACATTCGTTTAACATTGGTTTAACGGTAATTTAACATTTAACATTAATGAATTTAATTATGATCAAGGAGCAAAGACAAAAGGGGAGGACCTTGGGTTGTTGCTTGGGCCTCACAATTTTAAATGTGTCTCACTGTGTCTCTTCAGAGCTCCTCTGCTTTGTTTTTGGTTCTTCAAGCTTCACATTCAGTCTGATTAGTTTTCCTGGTTCTATATTTGTTTCAATAAAATCCATTTAATTGAAGAAAAAATCAAGAGAAACCAGTAAAATATAAAAATACTGGAAACAAACATTGTGAGTTCAGGTTGGATTGTTTATAGGTTTGATGCTCACTTGAATCTACATTTAACAGTTTGCTGTTGAAATATATTAGTCAGTTGTTACATTTTCTGTAACTGCTTTCTGTTTAGAAATGATGAGGATGTTTGTAATGCGATACAGTCAGATAAATTGGTACAGTGTACAGTGAGAGTGCTTTGCACAGATCAAAGGAAAATACGCTAATTTCGTTGATTAAAAAAACTGATGGTTTTCAGCTGCGAGACACACCGGTCTGACTTATTTTGATCCATCACACTGACAAACTGATACAGAGACGCACCGCAAGAGAGGCAGCATCAGCTTATCAGTTGTCATCTGGAACATCTTTGCTCAGGCCAGGAAACATATCAAACAAAAGAACTCAGTGGGACTCTTCAGTGATAATGAACCACGTCTGATTAACGTAAAAATTCATGCAGCTCAGTCAAACCAATGTTAAGTACGCAAACACGCATTGCAACTTTTCATCTGGTGTGCCTATTATATTTTTAACAGTGCATGCGCACCTGTGGACCACTTATGTGCACCCTTGGTTATAGGTCCCCACCAATGCCAAGAACAAATCTACTCCCTTGCTGTTGCTGATACTGTTGATCTGAGACTCTAGCCATTAAAAAGATCATATGAGAGATGGTAGCTGATCTAACAAGTGTTATGAAATAATAAAATGCAAAGATTAGTGACAGAGCTTTATTTGTATAATAAACAGATAACGTAAATTTTATGTTATTTAACATAATAACAATACAACAGTAAAAAGATAAACCAACAGGATAAATGGGGGAGGGGGGTGTTATGGAAGGAAAGGAAAAAGCTCAAATTATAACAGTAACTTTCTGTTGACTTTGTCCCTAAAAATGCTTCACGGTGCTGATTCAGAATGGTTCCCCATCCCCTATTATTTATTCAGAATGCTATTCTAAAAAACAAATGAGAATCTAAAAAATTAAGAAATGAGTACAAAAATAATGTACTCAATGATTCAGTTAATTGAACAATCTACTTTGTGCAAGACAATAATTTTATTAAATGTGTCAACATAGAAATGCAATCATTTTCCTGCAGTGAAATCTGCAATTTTCCCAGTATAAATGTAATTTTTTTTTTAATGTATTTTAAAAAAAAATATGATGTTTTTAAAAATCATCATTATAACTGCTCAATAATTATGAGGATATGCATAATTTATGGATTTAATGAAATATAAACCCTCCATTTCAAAACCTGGAACTTATTAAACCTCCCTGTAATGCTGGACAGACACACAGACCTGTGACATCTTCATCCAGCCTGCTAGTAGCTAATGATCACCAATACTTATGCTGCACAAGTTGTGCAGGTAATATATAAGAGCTGGCAGGTGATGTCTTAACATGCTGTTGCACGGTGCACGCAAACACAGACGCGTGCTTATCTATTCCATTTCATCCTTTGCCACCAGATAACTTAAAGGTGGTATATGCAACATTTTCATTAAAAGCTATATTTATAACAAAATAATGCCTCCACGGGGTGTTTAGAGGGTTGTAGAATGAAAATACAGCATTTCCTTTAAAAATTATATTCTAAGTAAAATATTATAAAAACATTTATATTTAGCGGGCACGACATTGGCATTTTGTTAACATCTACCAGCCAGTGGCTGGCACAGCATCGGGCACCATTTTGGGTTGCCTAATATCGTAAATGCTGCAGCAGAGCGAGGCTGGTACTGTGGAGTCTGCAGGTAAACCAGCAGGATGCACCGGGGACAGTGTTGTGCCTGAACTCGCTCATATTTTTGGAGAACATTAACTGAGCCTGCTCTTTTTTGGTCTGATGAACGTTATCATGAACGCACTCATTCTGGTGTTTGTGAACGCCGCTCTGAAGGTAGTTCAGTTTGATTCAAGAGAGTGCCAGATTGACACAGCGCCTTCCATACAAATGCCCGGCTAAAGCCATGATGGCTAAAAGAGGGAAAATATCAGATCTGGCAACCCAAGTCATCGAGCCACACCACGTCTGCATGAAAATACGGAGGGAGATTCAGCGATTGTAGTGACAGGTAGCAGCAGCAACAGCTTGTGCCAATGAGCAAAGCGGCCTCTTCATATGAGCACCTAAAAGAGTTTTTTGAAAAGGTCAGTGATGATCCAGATGGAAAAAATATTACATTTCTGTGTAAACTTTGTCCATCGGGTTTCAAAAAGCAACTTCAAACATCAACAGCGTCAAAAGCAAACTTGAAACGGCATTTTGAAATAAAGCACCCGGCTAGCCTTTCAAGATATATAAATTATTAAAAATAATTTGACGGGCCCTGGGTAACTTTGTCCTGGAAATGAAGGGCCTGTAAAAAGTGTGTAAAAAAGCATGTAAAAAGGTTAAGAACCCCTGATTTACAGGACAGACCTTGTTACACCTTATTACATTTCTTAAACCTTAAAGATTTTTTAATAAACATTATTTTGAGCAATCAGAACAATTTGAAATACTGCTATTTAGAGTCATAACTTTGAACAAATTCATGTAAACAAGAATAAGCATATATACAGTAAGGCTGTTTTATTACGTTGGTGGTAATGATATCCGGTTGCGAATGAGAGGTTCACTAAAGCTAATGCCGTGTGTAACTTTGCAAAATCAAAGTCAGACTAATTTCCTCTTGTCTCTTCCTCAATCTGACCAATGATGACATGTCCAAAGAGACAGCATCATCCAAAAACCTTGACAAGCTAGGCCATAAGGTGAACCCAAAAAATGTCTTGGGAAAATGAATCTCCTTCCGACATCGAGCAACTGTTTATGTCATATAAAGTAAATGTATTTATACTGGTTTCAAAAGTAAAAGTTCTCCTTTTGTAATATTGCAGGTTTTTTATGATTGTTGTTTTAATAAGTTTGTCTGTAGCATAATGTAGTAGTAAAGCGTATGTCATATGTTCAGTTAAGACCAATCCAGCATCTGCATTTGGTAAACAGAATCCAACATGGCAGCCTACAGGGCTTCAGAGAGTAGCAGTAGCAGTTAGGGAAATACCCCCCTAAATTTTTTAAAACAGAGAAAAAAAGGACTACAAACTGCACTCTATGGATTTCATACCCATACCAAATCAAAAGGCAAATTGGATAGGAATATTTAGATACATAACTGGGCATAATCTATGCCAATTACTATGCTATGGCACCTGCCCTCACCATATGGTAAAATGGTTAAATTATGAGAAACAAGGCAAGGTTAGGTATGGTCCAAGTCAAAACACACAGGTGTTGCAAGCAGACTGAAACAGATGCAAATACTGGCAAGAGTAGTACAAAGCATTCAACTTTCTAGTAACTAACCACAGGCAGACATTATTGGAGGGGGGTGGTGACACTTCACTCATGTCCTGCAATAATACCTCTTAAATTCACCATCAGCAAAGCAACCAAATCCCAGCCTGCTTCAAAAATGCAAAGACATGAACAATGATTAGGTTTGTTGTGCATGGAGTTTCTTGCACCAGAGAAAGAAGCTGTAATGTCCCGAAGATGGTGTCTTCATTAAGACAGTTGTTTCTGTAATCACAAACAGCCCTGGTAGCAGAGGATCAAATGCCTACAGTATTTTCTCTCCCTTTGGTGTCTCTCTGACTCTTCATCACTTTCAAACAATGCCTGGCTCTAAATGGAGATTAAATCTGTGATGAGACATTGAATGCTTCATTCTGTAGGAGTGTCAAAATATGTGTCCCTGCATGTGAAGCTTTCAATAAGAAGCAATCTGCTTCTATTGTACTCATCTGAAGCATTGAACTGCTCTTACCTTCAACACTATGCTCAGTTTAAATGTATCCTCCTTAAGCTAAACTTTTTTTTCATCAAGTTGACTATCCTGAAAAAAATCCTATGATGAAGGTATTTAAATTATTAGAAACATAACATACCAAAAATATTCAAACTATATTTTAACTGTAAATACAATCTTTTCTTAGATTGTCAGCAATTATAATGAGGTCTAAAAGTAAAAGCTCTTGACTTGATGCTAAATAAAACACTTCGGGCCTGATTTATCAAACCTCTAAGCGGCCACAAGAACAAGCAGCAGGAGATTTACTAATGGCTTTACTAACTGCGCCTGTTAAACCTGCCACTAGACACACATAATCATTTTTGCGCCTTTGCACTTGATTAATATGTAATGTGGGCGTTTCTGTCAGAAGACGCAAAATGTTGGGAGGAGAACATGTAAATAAGTGGGTGTTCCAGGCGCAGTGATTTATCAAACCTGAAAATATTTGGGGCTTTTAATTTTGCGCGTATTTTTACTGCCTTTAAAAAGCATGTTTTAACTTGGTGCAAAAAGGACTGCAGTGATTGTTGTGAGGAGAAGACACAGACAGACGTCTGGATCATTCCAGCACACCGTGTCAGTTAGTGCTGCGTCTCGCAGGGTAGATTGTCTAGTGTTCCACAAGTTTTGAGTGCAGTGTTACGAATGCAGATACATTAATTTTCCAAACACTTTTGATGCAAACGCTGTGGCAAATTATCCAGGCTCACTATTCTTTCATTCTGAGAAATAGTGTTATTCACAAGGTTGAGCGATGGTGAATATGGAGATGGCTGGCTCGGGTTAGTGTGTTACGTTATTCGTGCCCTGTAAATATTGTTCCACACATGTATGAATCTAATA
Organism: Pachypanchax playfairii; assembly: GCA_006937955.1. Classification (NCBI taxonomy): domain Eukaryota; kingdom Metazoa; phylum Chordata; class Actinopteri; order Cyprinodontiformes; family Aplocheilidae; genus Pachypanchax; species Pachypanchax playfairii. The sequence goes on from SSNP01000107.1 coordinate 1,338,383, forward strand.
GCAGCTCCTGATCGCGCAGACCCCCTTCACCCTTCCCTCCTAACACCTGTGCTTAACCCGACTACTGAGGGGGAACTTTGATATAATCTAGCCCATATACACACTAGAAACATTGTGGAGTGCACCGCATCCTGAAAAGCAGGTGTCAGTGTTTGGACTGCACTGGGGGGACAATTACGCACCAGCCAAGGTCGCCCAGATCACTGTTGTTTGCACAACATTCACAACATCCCAGAGTGGAGCCTAAAGATGTCTTTGTTGTAGCTCAACAATATATTTTTTGCCTCTTCCATTCATATTTGCACCAATGGCTCAAAATTAATTTTCCGTTTGTGCCTTTCTTGTGCACGCAAGAGAATAGCGCCGTCAAACTCCTCATTTGAATATTGCTTTTTGCGCCGGTTAACAATTACGCAATCAGTCTTAGTAGATCACCCGCAAATCAGGAACACGCCCTTGGCGCAAAATTTTTGCGTCACATGCAATTTTGTGCTCCTTACTTGGAATATTCATAAATCAGACCCTTTGTGTTTCATCCATTTTGCCCTTCTGTTGTTCATTTGCCATTAGCCATTGCATCCTGTCTGATATATTTACATTGTTTCCTTGACTTTGGCCGACCCTGCAGCATCCTGGCTGCCCAGATAGCAGGCAAATTGTAAATTAGATTAAGATACTGTGTGAAACACTGGTTCATTCCATAATGTTGTATTGACATTGGCAGCTGCCAATAAAATTCATGACATCTTCATCATCATTTGGAGTGGAATGAACAGCCCTGTCAGCTCACACAGTGGGTGAGGGGGGCTGTAAACTGGATGAAGGAAGAAAAAGGTAAAGATGCAGGCATAGGCGTGTGTACACTTAGCTAATTTACATACATATCCAGTCAGTAGGCAATTAAAGGGCCCTACATTTGGGCCCAAATTGAGAAGTGGTCTAACCTCAAAGCTAACACAGCAAAGGGTAACAATGATATGATACATATTTTGAATTAATGCCATTTGCTGATAAGTCACCCTGAAAGAGGAGACTAGTTTATTATGCCTGACCCTTCTCCTTCAACCCCAGGCTCTGGATCTGTCGAATAGTTTTACATATCTAGTCGACCTGTCCATCTGACACGACCTCAGCTCACTGACAGGAGACCTGGGCAGGCTTAACCAAATCTCAAACAGCCTGGCTGAAAAATGGTCCTCCAGGTAATGTGGCCTGCATTGCCCCTCTCTCTCAGCTCCTCTCTCATCCCAGGTGAATTCCATGGATTTTAAAAGGGTACTTTGAATCCACCCAGGGCTCAGATGAAAACAATCTGTGAACATGGCTACCTGATTATGTATGGTTGGTGAAGGGGGGGTACATTCTCATTCATGTATGCATCTCAGCATGTGCAGTTCCTCATATTCATTATAAGAAATCTCCAGCTCACTTCAAGACAGACTTCAGAGGAAAGTCTGGTGCAGAACCCCAGTATGTATCCATAACATATTTCCTCATGCGTATTTTTACTGTGCACGCCATTTAATTTTCCATTTCATGTGATCCTTTTGCATCCATGTAGGCTTTGAGTGTATACAGTATATGTGTGGGGGTCCAGTTGCTGCATCCCTGAACATAAATCAATGGCATGTTTGTAAATAAAATGAAAACTCGGTTGAACACATTCATAACCTCTACATCAAACTGGCTTTTGGAAATATAAGCACACATTATATTGCCCATAAATCCTGTTACAGAAGCTTCTGATACCTGGGAGAGGAAAGCTTATGTTCATTGCCATGAATCAATATAACAACCAGACAAACTTTCAGCTCCAAACAAGCAGAAATTTTATTTGCAGAATATAGAGTACTTGTTTTTTTATGAGTGTGTGTGTGTGTGTTTTGTATGTGTGTGTGTACATGTTTGTAGCCAATCATAACCCCACTTAAAATCTTAAATTAACAGTTAAAAAAAAAATGTTTGTCTTTTTTTAGAACATTTAAAACTTCCAACACCTGATATTTACCTCCGCCAAGGAGTTAATGTTTTCATCAGAGTCTATCTGTCTGTCTGTTAGCAGGATAACTCAAAAACTAATGGATGGATTTTGATGACATTTTCAGGAAAGGTCAGAAATGACCCAAGGAAGAATAGATTAGATTTTGGGGGGTGATCTGGATTACCGTCTAGATCCAGGAATTTTTTTAAGGCTACAGACATAGTACTTTTTACAAAATATTCACTTGGCGGAGGTCTGCACTCTCTGAGTGCTTTTCTATAGTTACTGATGCAATGTTATACACATGCTGGCAAATTTTTTTAGCACTTTAATAAAACAGTTTAACAAGTTTAATACTTTCTGAGTCTGGTCTTTTATAAAAATATCCAGACCCACGAATGAAGCCTTGCTTTTATAGTCTGCAGCAACATAGAAAACCTTGGGTGCAGCATGATATATGATGCAATATATGTAATTGAAATCCTCAAGAATACAGGCCTCATCTAATGATTGTTAGTGAATGCAAGAACAGTTTTGTTTTAGGTATAAGACAACTCAAGTACAGCTGTAGGTCTGTAGGCAATCAAATACTGTACTCTTAGGAACACATTCAGCTGCATCCCTCAAAGAAAATAAAACTTACAAGTAAAACAAGGGTTGATGACTTTGTTATGACAGAGAATTTACAGTATTTTTTAAAAACAATTTGAAAAAAGCTTTGGCGCTCTAAAAACACTTTCAGTTAATATCTCAGTAAAACATAATACTTAAGTACTGTTATTGGTCTGTTTTAAGGACTTGTCTGGGTTGTGTGCTCACTGGCCCATCATCATGGTGCCACCACTCTCTCCCTCACATTCCACCTGTAAACCCCAATATGCTTTTAACTCTTTGGTGCCTTATATGTAAAATACCTGTTAGATTTTTTTATTTGTTGGAAAATAGTAAAGTAGTAATTGTTATATAATTTGTATAGGATTTGGCACCTCATGGTTTTGAGGAAATTACAGCTGAGAAACTTAAAAATACATGTATCAAATATGAAACATCTGGCATTATATTTGAAATACAAAAAAATACTATGAGCACCACTAGAACCAAGAAAGTTGCTATGGAAAAGACACTGTCCAGAATATTCACATTAATTAAAAAACTGCCTAATCTTTACAGCAGAAGTCACAGCCGATCATTATTCCTGTTTTTTTCTGTAGGCAGAATTTTTTGTCAGTTCTTCCTTGAGTGTACGCTCCTTCCACATCGTAATTTGCCCAGACAATAACATTAAGAATGTGAAGGATTTGGTGGAATCATGAAAGCTGTCTTGGGACCCACAGTTGTGAAAAACTTTGTAAACAATGAGGAACCAAAAAATACCAAAAAATATTTTACTTTTAGCATTTAGACACAGAAGTAAAAAACAACTGTAGTTTAGTGAGGATGAAGCTGAAATTGAGATGTAATTTTGACTTGTCTACAAACCAGCTGCATGTTGTTTCCTCTCAGCATTCTGTGAGCACCTGGTGTATTGTTGTACAAACAATAGACTATATTCACATAAAGCATTAGTTGGCTCAAAGCCAAGACCTTCTTCTACTCATTACACTAAACCCAGAGGATATTTTTGGACACTTAAAATAATGGATCAACAAGAAAACGCATGTAACTCAGGTAAAGTGCAGAAATGCATACAGATTATGAGTGTGTTAGAGAGAACAGATTACCTGTAACATGATGATAAAGTATATTCAGCAGATTATAACAAACACTTTGTAAAAGAACCTCATAAATACAAAAATAAAGTTTTCTATGAGGAAGCTGCAGTGAAGACATAAAGGAGTCCAGCTGCTGCTTTTGTCCAGATGCTCTGATGCAACAGACGTTAATGAAATTCCTGTTTTCATTTAAATAGTCATTTATGCAATATACTTTGCTCCATACAACCAGTCATAAATCATCCTAATTTAATAAATGTGGGAATAACGATAAGATGTTCAGCAAAGACATTTACTCAGATGATTTTAGTAGTCACTGTGTAAAGTAGGACAATGTCAGATAGCAATTAAATGGAAACGCATCATTGACAGATGCACTTGAGGTTTCCTTCTTTTTGTTAAAATATGTTTCCTATGTGCATGTGTATGAAATACTGCTCAAATTATTTCTTGATTTTTCCTATCAGATTTTGGAACTGAAATTAGTTGAATATTTGGGAGAAATAATAAGTATTCATTTGGATGCATAGCACAAAACAAGCATTAGCCACAACAAATATTTTACGAACACTTTACTTTCAGCAGAAGTTTTATTTCTGTGTGAAGGAGAAAATCTGGTGTTGTAAGAATCCCTGGTGTATATGATTTTGATTTGGAGACTAAAAGGACAGTGTTATTTGATGGGACTTATTACAGCTTTATCAAATCAGTGCTTAGAAACAGCTTGTTTTTTTAATTACAGATTTACAGTTTCCCTGTGAAAAGGGATAATTTGACTATGGCTATATAATTTGACTATAAGACTATGGTTGATTTAATTTCAGAGAAGAAAATAAAACTTTTTCTGATTGTTTTTTCAAATATATTTTTCATATGGTACATACAGTATATCAGTCTGCACCTTGGTTTGCCCATTTAGAGCTTTTTTACAATCTAGTACCCCCTAATGGTTGTAAAACTTTGCAACCTCCAACGCTGTTTCATAGTCTTTATTACCAAACGTACAGGATTGGAATAAAAAAATGATCACCTTTTAGAGACATTCAGTGATACTTCAGCCTCCTTCCCATCAACCTTTTCTGTCATTTAAAAAACATCTATTAGACACAACAAGAATTACTGGTGCAAGCATGAGAGGGCTGAAAAAACATCCAACATGAAGAGAGATCAATGGAATCTGTTTGACTTTCAAGCCTCAAAATGCCAGAGTACAAAAAAGCAACATTTCTCAGTGCCCTATCAGAACCCGCTGATTCTTTCTGGCATTTCCTTGCAATTTCCTGCTCTATGTAAATGTCCTCCAGCAATCTGATTTAAACAAATGTCATGAGTTAAACAACAACTGGACATTTTTCATGCTGTCTTCTCTTTTTTAATAATGTCTGTTTTCCTTTTTTATCTTGCCTCACTGAAAGGAATCCACTGGTTGTACAAAACCTGGACACATGACATTTTTTGTCTTTGTCTTTTTGGTGTTTAAGAAAAAGCCAACAAGCTAAAATAACGTAAATTTTAGATTTAACTGAAGTTGTTGTATCAAATCCAAATACAGATCTGACACAGCATATTACTACACATCTTAATTTCCCAAAGGAACCTTCATAAGGGATTAATAAAATGCTATCTAATCTAATCTCCATTTTTAAGTAGGCTCTTTCCCATCTATCTAAAAGTTCAAACCAGCATGTTTCCTACTCTGTTCCAGTGCAACCTGCCTGCTCCAGCAGCTGATTGGGAAATATGAGGTTAGTTTGGCTCAGATCTGACTGGACAAACTGCCCAGTTGTGACAGAGGGTTTGAATGATGGTGAGTTAGGGAATCTGTTCCTTGTCTCTACACAGGAACATGGCAACAGCGTATATGTCAAATGTGAGCAGAATCCCCGAGCTGCAGGACTCAAATTGTTAAATCCGCATGGAACTTTCTGAATCGTTGACATACTAATATTAATGATTCTGTCATGGCACTAAAACTGCTGTAAAGCAAGGCATAACATTGTCACAACATTAATTTTTAAAAATATGAGCCGGCAGATGATCCACTCTTATGCCAGAAATCAAATCATATGCCAGCAAAACTATTCTAACAATTCATTATAATGACTTAAATGTTAAGCTTCTGATAGACTTGTGAGAGGAACATGTAAAAAAAAAATCACTGTTTACATGGCTGAGCATAGAGGCTGCTGCCTCCTCAGCTTTATTTGACTTACAGTGCCACCAAGTGGAGGAGATCCAAACTGTCACACAACAAATTATCACACAGGATTTATGAATGTACTGCATATTCAAGACAGGCAAAATATTTTAGACTCCTCATGCAAAGAAAAAAACATATTTTAATCTAATATTTTCAATTTTCCTTATTTTCATAAATACTCAGGATACACCCAAAATTCTGATGTGTCATCAATCAGGATATCTACCTGAAAAAATTGCTGTTTTTGTGTTACTATCTAATATATGCATCTACAGTAACAAAATAGGGATGAAAATCATTACAAGAGTACAAAGCAACAACCATTTACGTACTGGGAAGAACACTTGTCCGACCATTTCTAGACCTTCCACAACATAAAATTTTCCAGCATTGTCCTGAAGATTGGGCAAAGATTTGAAAAATAGTCTGGTCCACCACATTTCCAGTCTCCCAAGAAGCCAACATAGAGCACATCAAACATCTTTGTTTTTACTTTTGTACACTGAACATGTGTAATGTCACCGAGATACAGCTTATATTTGATGAACTGATTATGACCATGTTAAATGGGCATATAAATGCTACTAATTTTTCTTAGCTTACAATGAAATGCCTCTTTTCTTAGCTATTACCATGTCATTCACAACTATTTCACATTTAGCTTCCAAGGATTTTCTATAAAATGGATTGAATGACTGAGGGGGCTTTATTAAAAAACAGTAGTGCACAGGCAGAAATAAAAATTGGCTAGACAGTTGTCAGGGTCCTACAGCAGTGAAAACATGATGAAATAGGGAGAAAGGGAACAAACCGGTAGAACAAATCTCATGGCGGGGGAACAACTGTGGAGTTGAGGACAGATGAAGGGCTGTTCTTAGAGTCATATCAGAGGTGCTAACACTAATGATCTTTCAGTGTCTCTGTCAGTGAGTCTGTCTCAGCAGGCAGAAAGAAACATGACAACTGCTGAAACAAATTTAGTGAGTTTTTAAAAGTTTTTCTGACTTTTTTTCCAGCAAACACCCATGAATCTACGTAAAATGTACTGTAAGGGGGGGGAAGCCAGTGTCTTCCTTACGCTGGTCCCAAGTCCGCATAAACGTAGAGCATTGTGTTAGGAAGGGCATCCAATGTAAAACTTATGCAAATAAAAAATAGTTGTAAGTCACAAATATGATCTCCATTCCCAGGTTAACAATGACCGCCACCAGTGCTGTTAACCTTCAGGATGCTGATGGAAATGTTGATGAGCTACCATGGGTTGAAGGAGGAGAGGAGGAAGGCATGTTCATAGACAAAGAGAGAAAAGGAAGTCAAGAGTCTAGGGCTGAGAGTGGGGACTTTGAATGTAGATATACATATAGGCCTGATGTCTCAGAGGTTTGCAGTCGTTAAAACAGGCAACAAACCTCTCATTGGCCGCAAAAACAAGCAGCAGGTGATTTACTAATGGCGCACAGGCTGTTAAACCTGCCACAAGATATGCAAAATCCTTTAAGAGCTTTTGCCCTTAATAAGTATGCAATGTGGGCGTTTCTATCAGAAGACGCAAAATATTGGGAGGAGAACACGTAAGTAAGTGGATGTTACAGGCGCAGTCTGATTGATCAAACCTGAAACTGTTTGCGGCTTCTAATTTTGCATCTATATTTACCGCCTTTGAAAAGCATGTCTTAACCTCACGCAAAAATGACTGTAATGATTGTTGCGAGGAGAAGGCACAGACTGATATCTGGATTATTCCAGCACACTGTGGCAGTTAGTGCTGGTATCTCAGGCTACCTCTTCTATTGTGTGTCACAGGTTTTAAATACAATGTTATGCAGGCAGATACATTAATTTTCCAAGCACCTGTGATGCATTAAATGCCACTAAGCAAGGCATTGATGTTAATGCTGGCTTTCCTAACATTTTTGGAGCAATAGACTCCATCCATGTGCAACTTGTTCCCCCTTGGACAGAGAGATTGTGTACAGGAACCACAAACACACGCATTCTTTAAATGTTCAAGTGTGCGAATCACAGACATTATATAAATCACTAGACGCCTCGTCCAGCGCTGCAGCCTACTGGCGCCTTTGAGCTGTCAGCGGCCATCTTGAGTCCGGTACAGACTCCACTACATTACAGTGTAATCACAGCAGACTGAAGGGATTCTGTCATGTTTTTTGATGTAAACAAGTGATTAAATAGATTCAGTAGTATTTAGTAAAACACAACAAAACACAACAAATATAACAGAGAAGCAGAAGTTATTAATCAGTTATTTTACTGAATGTTTTCATTATTATTATATGCAGTAAAATTAAATTAGAGCCGTTCTCAGTTTCAGTGCAAAAAAGCAGTTTGAAAAAGATATATAAAAGATAAACATATAAAAATATTTGCAAAATATATACAGAAAGTATATACAATATAAACTTGGAGATGTGTGGGTGATATATGTTTCACAAGATGTAAGTTTTCTATCATTATATTATAGAGTATTGCTCACTGATTAGAAATAGATGCACAGAGGTTTTATAAAGTAGTATTTTACAATACAGTATATACATGGTTTAACATAAGATCAAAGTAGTAGTAATACATGCATGTATAAATACACACACACTAATATATCAGTCTTGAGGTTGATAACTGTGATGAATACTGTGAGGTCACAGATCGGCTCGCTTCAGCTCTGGGTGATTTCCTTTCCTTTTTTCTGGCTAAATTAAAGATTAAAAATGTTTTTAAAATATATACAGTTTATTGTTTACAGCATCTGTTCCCATTAAGTGCTGGGCACTCTGGGGTTGATGTGAAACATCTGCAGGGGGGCACAAGATATGATACTATTTAAATATAAATAAATAATACATAAATAGATAATAAATACAGAGAATAAATAGAGTTTTAATACATGACATGAAAATAGGGTCTTATGGTGATACAGCTACTCCTCGAAGAACCAGAAAGATGAAGATGGATGGAATAACTCCATCTCTCAGTCTGATGATGTGACCAGTTGGATTAAAATACTCTGGCTTGAAATGTTCACTGCAGAGAATGAAGACTCTGGGTCTGTGAAACCTTCTCTTCTTCAGGCACCTTCCACTTCCTCCTGATGTCAATTTTGAAAAACCTTTAAATCCAAGACCAGAGATTTTAGAGTCTACACAAAAAAAAAAAAAAGATTATCAATCATATTGTCTTCATTCTTCTTTGCATTTTATTCGTATTAATTTTTACTTCACACTTTATTCCTGTTTTCACCCCAGAGAGCTGATAGATGTTTATTTTGAAATAACACAAACACTTCTGTTGATAATGAATCAAAGCTGCAGAAATCGTGAGTAAGTTCATCAACGGGGAGTTTAAACCAGTAATATTATTTATTTCTACCTTAGCATTATTCTGTCAGCTGTATGTAGCTCAATGTTATGTTATATAATTTCTAAAGTGTCAGATAAATAAACACCGGTGTTACTATGTAGCTTATGTTAGCAGTATGTATTTTGTCAGAAAAAAATAACGATGTCCAGTCTTACCTCTGAAATCCCGCAAGCCCTGGTCTCAATATTCTGTTTATTAAAGCAGAAATATGCTGAACAACATTCAGTCATCCTGTATGAACCGCTGTTGTTTTTACCTGTGAGTCTGCGTCAAATACCGGACTCTAATGGCAGCCGCATTTACTGCGCCACAGCAGCCAATAGGGCATCTACTGATTTATAATGTCTATGGTGCGACTGGCCACAGTGTGGTTAATAATCCAGCTCAGTACACGATTGTTTCATTCTGAGGAACAGTGTTATATTTATGAGATTGAGAGATGGTGAATATGAACATGGCTGGCTCTCATGCGTTATGTTATTCATGCCCTGTAAATATCATTCCGCACATTTATGAATATAATAGCAGCTCATGATCTATTCCTAAGGTGATGGCACATACCCACTTTACCCCTTCCTTCTAACACCTGTACTCAATCCATCTGAGGAAGAACATCTATATAATCTGGCCCACATATGCACTAGAAACATAGTGGAGCACCTTCACCATCCTGAAAGGCAAGTTTCAGTGTTTGGAGGAGTTAAATGTGAAGGTGGGACCGCATCAAGGATCAGCCTTGAGCCTCTTCTTGTTTGCTATGGTAATGGGCAGATTGACAGATGAGGTCAGACAGGAATCTCCATGGACCATGATGTTTGCAGATGGCATTGTTTTCTGTAGTGAGAGCAGGGAGCAGGTAGAGGAACATCTGGAGAGGTGGAGGTGAACTGGAAAGAAGAGAAATTAAGATTAGCCATAGCAAGACGGAGTGCATGTGAATGAGAGGGACACAAGTGGAATATTGGGGCTACAGGGTGCAGAGATGAAATCCTCCACTATCTTTAAGTATTTAGGGTCAACAGTCCAAAGCAATGGAAAGTGTGAAAAAGGGGTCAAGAAATGTGTGCAAGCAGGTTGGAACAGGTGGAAGAAAGTGTTGGGAGTAATGTGTGACAAAAAAATATCAGCAAGAATGAACAAAAAGGTGCTCAACACAGCATTGGTCATGTTGTATGGTTTGGAGACGGTAACACTGAGGAAGGGACACGAGACAGAGCTAGATTTAGCAGAAATGAAAATGTTAGCAGTCTTTGATGGATGGACAGGATCAGGAATGAGTCTATCAGAGGTACAGCAAATTAAATGTTTTGGAGATAAAGTCAGAGAAGCCGGACTGAGATTGTTTGGACATGTACAGAGGAGGGATAATGGGTTTAATGGGAAAGGGATGCTGAGGTGGGAACTGCCAGGCAGGAGGCCTAGAGGACGACAAAGAGGAGATATATGATGGATTGAAGAAGAACATGAGGTTGGTTGGTGTGGGAGAAGAAGATGCAGATGACAAGGTTGGGATGGATGACTTGATGTGGCGACTCCTGAAGGGAGCAGCCAAAAGAAAAAGAAAAAGAAGAGTTGTGTATCTACATAAACTGAGGAAAACTGTATTTTTTACTGAAGTACATTTTGTTATGCATTTACTCGTGTAATTAACCTCACTTAGTCTAAGACCTGTGCTTCTGCCTCTACTCTTCAGGTAGCATCTTCCTGACTCTCCATTAGAACCTTCTGCATCTCCAGTCTGCACTGACAGCCACTAAGAACCTCATTAGTAGCACAGAGAGGAGGGGAAACACATACAGTGTCAGTTGTGGAGACAGCAGCACAACAGCAAATTGCTAGGGAGCTCATCTAAATGCATTTGCAGTGTGTTGATGGTAGGAGCAACGCAGTAAGCTGGTAGTGGGGTTTGCAGTTGGAGGAGGGGAGTGAGGCTGCAGTTTTGAGGCCAGGACTCCTGCCACTGTCTGTCAACACAGCAGCCCTGTGAAGCTACATGAGTATTAAGTATGTGACAGGCTGTCAGAGCCACCAGTCAGGCACACTAGTCCTGCCTCAACATGTCACTAAACACAACACTGCCTTACTGCTGATGGGTAATTAGTGGGACGTGCAGTAGGACAGACACACAGTGAGAGGCGACGCTATGGACACTGGGAGTGGCGAATGTAGGACCCAGTGGGGAGGAAGAGACACTTGGTGTTACAAAAGTTTCGTAAAATGTTTTGCTCACTATAGCAACTATAGAATTTTTGGTAGAAACATAACAAACTAGATACGGTCACAAACTGCTCTGCCAGCTTGTACAAACTGACATTTGGCAAAAAAAAAAAAAAAATGTTTGCTGGTTTTAGTTAAAAAGTACAAATTGCCAATCCTGCAACTTTAGTTTGGACTTTAGAAAAGACAAAATGCTCAGCAGAGCAATTTTCTACAGACTACAGACATTTGCTGGGTTATGTAAAGAAGGCTGTACTTCAAAAGTCAAAACACAGATGATTTAAAATGAACTAAGATTGAGAAAAATAAGTTTTTGATCAGAAACTTATGATTTATTTGTTAGCTTCCAAAGAACACAGACATAAGCATGCTGTAATCACCAGATTTGCCAAACAGACTGGCAGCTTCATCATGACAGTGTCTTTCTCTGAGGACAGGATCCAGAGCTTCAGAGGGCTGGAGGTTTGGCCTTGCTAACAACAGGCTTTTGGAAACAAGTTATGATGGATGAGTCATGTAAAAAAAGATGTTTCAGGATGAGCCTGTGAGGAGCATAAATTCAAAGTCACTTCAGCAACAGCATGTGTGTGTCTGTCTGTGTGACTGGGGGAATATTTCATTCTTTCAACATCTTAATAGTAAATTTTTCTGGGTGGTTAATGTTTTGATTTTTCTTCCATGAAAAAGGATTTGACTCATGATGGAGTCAGCATTCCAAAGCAAGTCCTTTATTAGTACAGCCTGAAAGATTCATTACAGCTGTTTTGTTCAAAGATAGCTTTAACACTCCCCTCAGTGAAAGTGTTGGATCGTCTACAGAGTTCTTTACATCATTTTAATTCTTAAAAAACTGTAAGTTGCTACAAACATTTCACAAAATTTTTTTGATACTTTCAGGTTTTAATATAGCTGTAAGACACTTTGGATGTTGTTTCCAGCACTGATGGAAAAGAGACTAACCCTTGAGGATCCCTGCTGCTTACATACAAACTTGTTTATCCTCAACACATGTCAAAATGTCTTACATACTTTATGGATAGTTGAAAGCCAAGATAGTGTTCATTTTTTTGTGTAGAGACACAAAGGGAGTCATCTTAGCCCTTACTGCAGAGTGTTCAGAGCCAGACAATCTGCTGTCTCCATAAAAATTGTATCCCTAAAGCACCTCTCCCTTCTGGAAAACCTGGAGTACAGCTGATCCCTGAAGACCATCAATCTAAAAGGAGCTGCCTCTGGAACTCAGGCTGCAGAGAAACAAGGCTTCTCAGATTCCTTTCGGGGTTTTTTTCTGCTGACCTGAAGATGAAAAAAAATGAAGCACAGAAAAGATTTTGTCATGCTGCACAAATATCTGCAGTGTCCTCATTTACCCAGATATGTTGCACATATGTTACACATAGTGGTCAAATGAACTGCAGTATTTGTTGCTTATTGAGGTTCAATTCAGAGACAAGTATGCTGCTATGTGGCCACTAGGTGATAGCAAAGTATCATAGCTATGTTGCAATCAAACGTTTTTAGTGTTGCAGGATTCTGTCAAATGGTTCAGAAAATAATTATATAAAAAAAAACACCTAGCTTCTGACATTGCAATTCTTAACCCTGCTATTAAAGTTACCAATTTAATAACAGCTATTTATACAGCAATAAATTTCAAAAATGAAGGTGACGTAAGACTAGGTTTTTTCCATTCCACATCCTTGAAGTTCATGAGGACAAAAATACAGCTGCCCACAGCCCTTCAAGCGTTTCCTCAAAATGTGAATCACTGCCTTTATTGCCAAAAACTACACATCTCTCTCTTCAGCTTATTTTCTCCCTTCCCCACCTTTTTTAAACCCATCTTTGGAAAACTAAGTTACTTTGGATGACTGGAGTGTGGCACATTGAAAGCAAAGTGAGAGAAGATGTGGGCACCATGGAGTGACCAAACATATTATGGTCTGATCCCAGATAAGTACTAGGTGTGCACCAGTTAGGGCTCAGGTCACAACTGCATATAACCTGTCTGAAAAAAGGCTTTTCTAAAATGGTCTGTAATATAGGTTATATATGTTATTTTCTACTAAAGTTATATTTGACTTTTTATGGATGGATATTGTTTATGCTCAAGAATTAATTTGTGTGTGTAAGTGCTTATATATACACTCACCGGCCACTTTATTAGGTACACCATGCTAGTAACCGGTTGGACCCCCTTTTGCCTTCAGAACTGCCTCAATTCTTCGTGGCATCGATTCAACAAGGTGCTGGAAGCATTCCTCAGAGAGTTTGGTCCATATTGACATGATGGCATCACACAGTTGGCGCAGATTTGTCGGCTGCACATCCATGATGCGAATCTCCCGTTCCACCACATCCCAAAGATGCTCTATTGGATTGAGAACTGGTGACTGTGGAGGCCATTTGAGTACAGTGAACTCATTGTCATGTTCAAGAAACCAGTCCGAGATGATTCCAGCTTTATGACATGGCGCATTATCCTGCTGAAAGTAGCCATCAGAAGTTGGGTACATTGTGGTCATAAAGGGATGGACATGGTCAGCAACAATACTCAGGTAGGCTGTGGCGTTGTAATGATGCTCAATTGGTACCAAGGGGCCCAAAGAGTGCCAAGAAAATATTCCCCACACCATTACACCACCACCACCAGCCTGAACCGTTGATACAAGGCAGGATGGATCCATGCTTTCATGTTGTTGATGCCAAATTCTGACCCTACCATCCGAATGTTGCAGCAGAAATCGAGACTCATCAGACCAGGCAACGTTTTTCCAATCTTCTATTGTCCAATTTCGATGAGCTTGTGCAAATTGTAGCCTCAGTTTCCTGTTCTTAGCTGAAAGGAGTGGCACCCGGCGTGGTCTTCTGCTGCTGTAGCCCATCTGCCTCAAAGTTCGACGTACTGTGCATTCAGAGATGCTCTTCTGCCTACCTTGGTTGTAACGAGTGGTTATTTGATTCACTGTTGCCTTTCTATCAGCTCGAACCAGTCTGGCCATTCTCCTCTGACCTCTGGCATCAACAAGGCATTTCCGCCCACAGAACTGCCGCTCAATGGATATTTTTTCTTTTTCGGAGCATTCTCTGTAAACCCTAGAGATGGTTGTGCGTGAAAATCCCAGTAGATCAGCAGTTTCTGAAATACTCAGATCAGCCATTCTGGCACCAACAACCATGCCACGTTCAAAGTCACTCAAATCACCTTTCTTCCCCATACTGATGCTCAGTTTGAACTGCAGGAGATTGTCTTGACCATGTGTACATGCCTAAATGCACTGAGTTGCCGCCATGTGATTGGCTGATTAGAAATTAAGTGTTAACGAGCAGTTGGACAATGTCATAAAGCTGGAATCATCTCGGACTGGTTTCTTGAACATGACAATGAGTTCACTGTACTCAAATGGCCTCCACAGTCACCAGATCTCAATCCAATAGAGCATCTTTGGGATGTGGTGGAACGGGAGATTTGCATCATGGATGTGCAGCCGACAAATCTGCGCCAACTGTGTGATGCCATCATGTCAATATGGACCAAACTCTCTGAGGAATGCTTCCAGCACCTTGTTGAATCTATGCCACGAAGAATTGAGGCAGTTCTGAAGGCAAAAGGGGGTCCAACCCGTTACTAGCGTGGTGTACCTAATAAAGTGGCCGGTGAGTGTATGTGTGTATGTATGTATGTATATAGGGTATCTCTACACAAGCGGCTCTGATCTTGGACTGTTAGGGAGGAGGGATATGAAACATCTGTCCAAAAATATAAAGAAGAGAACACCAGGATACACATGATAATGAAAGTAAGTAATGTTTTCTTTTTGTTTTTAGTGGTAGAATTAAACTGAACAGAAGGGAAACTTGCTAAACCCAGTGATAGAGAAGTCTGTAAAGAAAAAAAAGTTGTTAAGAAGTTTAAAATTATTACTAGTAGATGGCTGTAACTTTATTATAATGAAAAACTGTTTTCCAGGTGTGTGACACCATCCTGCTGCACATCGAGGAGTGTTTTGTCTTCACTCAGCATCTCGTCAGTGTGACCTGCTGCATGGAGAACAGTGGAAGGTTTCCTGAGACACACTGGACACAACTGTAGAGGTTTATCCAGTGCTGGACAATTAAAATGATCATACATATTTAATGTTTATATTATATGAAATATTACTTAACACAAAATTTAATGTTAATACACAAAATTTGTCAGTTTGACTGACTAGAATAACCTGTTCTGGTGATTTTTTATTTTATTTTACAATAGAATAAAGTTTTTGTTAAATATTTAACTGAAGTCGAACATGTATTTTTTTTAATACAGGGTTTACATTAATTCATCTTTTCATTCATCTTTCTTCATTTTTTTATTGACCGTCACTTAATTGGATTTATGCAGCCCCACCCAAAACATATTTCACCAGCTGCCACTGATAGATACAGATATCAAATGCTATTTATACTACAGAAAGAAATCTGTGCTGACATACTTGATCTTTTAACACATGTTTTTTATTAAGAATATTTTGTAATTTTGACATGTTTTAATTGTGTTGGAAGTTTGTTCCATTCCATTATGGTTTAAAATGAGAATGCTAATTGTCCAAATGTTGTTTTTCTTCTAAGTAAGGCCCATTGAGTGTTGATCATGTGTTTCTGGTCATCACTTCAGATGTTATTTTTACAATTTTTTAGGTGTTAGATGGGTCATATTATTATTATCTTGAAAAGTAAATTCAAATTTGCATAGTCATGGATGGATTGTTAAGGAAAGAAAAACAGGCAATCTGGCACTGGACAGAACTGAGCAACATGATATCACATACATACAAAAATAAGCAGTCAAATCCCCAAATGTTTGCTGTAACATCACAGAGCATGGATGGGTGGTATATTCTGCCTTTTTTATGAACCAAAGACTACTCTTTTGGTCAATGGAGCAATTATGACAGGCATAGGTGGTATTTTATTATTTCAGTTCATTCTGTCTATTTTAAGTATAATTTTTCTCAAGTTGTTATTTAACTCAGATTTTTTATTATATGTCTGACTCTCCCTTTACAGGATAGGATTTCATTTGGAATGTATTTTAACATGCTCTATTTTAAACGTTCTCCATTATTATTTTTGATTTTGGGGTTTTACTTTAATCATTGTCCTATGATCTTACTTTTGGTATTTTTTCTGGAACTCAAAACGCAAGGCAAAGTTGAAGCAAAAAACTTCAGTTGGATCACCGCAACATACTCAAAAGAGAAGTGATTATTATGTCATTATATAGGCAACATGGAGCCATTACTGTTTTATGTAAACTTGAAATGGTTTTCAAACTGAACTGTGGAAGTATCAGAGATATGATTCGCAAAAAAAAGTTAATTTACTCATTTTAAACCAAAACATTATATTAACTGATTGATGCTTGTTTGAAAGACAGGCAAATAAAAAATAAGGAACAGGCTTTCACATTTTTTATATTTTACATGTTTATACAGAAGTTACAAGCATAAGTCCCACATAGGAAGAAACAAGGCCTGAGTGAGACAGCTGTTCATCTGCCAATGAAAACACAACAAAGGGCCAATGGTAAGTTTTATAGTGACTTCTAATTCTGCCTTTCGCTTTGGTTTCAGGAAAGCAGGACTGTGACTTATGTACAGCAAAAAGCAGAAGAGGCAGAAACATGTCTATAACTGGTGAAAGAAGTGAACCATTCACAGGGTTTCACTAGAACTGCATGGTGAGGTGATGCATTTCAGTGATAAGGACTGGAGTATGGAATCCTGATCAGGCATTATGTAATTTTATTGATTAAAACAGCTTTTTTGTCACAAGATTGTAAACTGTGTGTGCATATGTGTTTTTGGACATATATTTACATAAACATGGTTGCATATTTGTATTGCTTGACTACCACAAGGGAAATCAAAGGTTTATTTAAGCAGTACTAAATAACTTTTCCACAGTTGTGTGTCAGACAGCCATTGCGGTGTTCTGTAGAAATATACTACCTGTTGAGATCTGCTACTGATTTCTTTTGCACATGTGCCGTTCTACAGTCTTGACTTCA
Source organism: Pachypanchax playfairii (assembly GCA_006937955.1). Classification (NCBI taxonomy): domain Eukaryota; kingdom Metazoa; phylum Chordata; class Actinopteri; order Cyprinodontiformes; family Aplocheilidae; genus Pachypanchax; species Pachypanchax playfairii. Next base: position 1,355,923 of record SSNP01000107.1, read on the forward strand.
ATAAACAGATATCATTTATTTTTTGTTTCTATATTTTTCCATATTACCCATCAAATAAATTCTCCCAGGACAGGAACATTAAATGTGATGTTATTTTTACTTTCTTTGCATTGTCAGAGTGACAGGTAAATGTTTGGATACACCCAACAATGGCCGATAAGCAGAGGTGAGCTTGCCACAAGGCAAGACAGGCAATTGACTGGGGCCACCAGGGGGCCCCCGAGGGCCAACAAATTTGACACATTTGACACTCTTAGCAGAGTGACACTCTTAGCAGACTGCGCTGCTAAGAGTGTCTATTGACATTCGGATGGCCGCTGACTCTGGTCAGTATTCAGTTTTGGTCCTATTGGATTTATCTGCAGCCTTTGATACTGTGGATCATAAACTTTTGTTACAGAGACTGAATGCTGACTTTGGTACTTCCGGAACGGTCTTAGAGTGGTTTTCTTCTTATTTGACAAATCGTACTTTCTCTGTGTGTGCGAATAACATTATGTCTGAAGCCACCCCATTGTTGTGTGGTGTTCCGCAAGGGTCAGTCTTGGGTCCGATTTTGTTTTTATTGTACATCAGCCCTCTTGACAAAATCATCAGCCATTTTAAACATGTGTCCTATCACCTCTACGCTGATGACATTCAATTGTATGTCTCTTTTAAAGAGTCAGAGTTGCATAAACTGTCAGAGTTAACGGACTGTCTGTCAAGTGTGAAAACCTGGCTCACAGAAAACTGTCTTCAGTTAAACTCTGATAAGACGGAGACTTTGATAATTGCTCCGGAGCAGAAAATCCCTTTCATTGTGAGTCACCTTGGTTCTTTGGGCTCCTCTGTCCAGTCGAGCATCAGAAATCTTGGTGTTTGGTTTGACCAGTCTCTGTCTCTGGACAAACATTCAAGAGTTTTGGTCAAAAATTGTTTTTATCATCTAAGAAATATTGCAAAATTGAAGACAGTTTTATCAAACACTGACTTGGAGTTGGTGATTCATGCTTTTGTTTCTTCTCGTTTAGATTATTGTAATTCTCTTTTTACATGTTTTAACAAAAATGCTCTTGATCGTCTTCAGCGAGTCCAAAATGCTGCTGCAAGACTTTTAACCGGGTCCAGCAGATGGTCACATATCACGCCAGTGTTGTCTTCTCTGCACTGGCTTCCCATCAAATTTCGAATTGATTTTAAAATTCTCGTTTTGACTTTCAGAGCCTTGCATGGGCAGGCTCCAAAATATATTTGTGATCTCCTTCACTCGTACATATCTGGTCGCTCGCTCCGATCTTCTGACCAGAACCTCCTCATGGTTCCAAAAACTCGCTTTAAAACCAGAGGAGATCGATCCTTTCAGGCTGTGGCTCCAAATCTGTGGAATGCCCTACCTTTGCCCCTTCACGAGGCTGACATTGTTGATTCTTTTAAAAGACAGCTGAAGACACTTTTATTTGGGCGAGCTTTTGATTGATTGGACTTTTGGTGTGATTATTATTCTTTTATCTTTTACTGTTTATGCTGTTTATTGAATCCACTATGAAGCACTTTGTGATTTTTATCTGTGAAAGGTGCTATATAAATAAAGTTTATTATTATTATTATTATTATTATTACAATGAGCACAGTGAAATGACAAGTTCCTCCTCTTCAGGAGGAGAAAGAGTACTGGTGTGCATGGGTCTGATGTGAGAAGCATGAAACACTGGGTGGATGCGGAAATGAGATGGGAGCTTAAGTCAGACTGTGGTGCGGCTGATAACGGAATCTATATGGTAGGGACCAAGAAACCTGGGGGCAAGTTTGCGGGAGGTGTTCTTGAACGGGAAATCATGGGACAAGAGCCAAACCTGCTGACCAGGTGAGTATGATGGAGCCAGGATGCATTTCTTGTCTGCTATTTTCTTGTTTTGGGCTGCTGTGCGGTGAAAGGCATGCTCAGTGCTGTTCCAGATTCTTTTGATGTTGCGTATATGGGTTTGAACTGAGGGATCGACAGGGTCTAGATGAGTAGTGGGGAGAAGAGGAGGCTGATAATCGAGACTGAACTCAAATGGTAAAAGTCCAGACACTGATGAACTGTGGGAGTTGTGAGAGTACTCGACCCAAGGAAGATGCCGGGCCCAGGAAGTCGGGTTCTGTGAACACACACACATCGTAAGATGTTCTCAACCTCTTGATTAAACCGCTCACACTGACCGTTCGTTTAAGGATGGAATCCAGAGAGGCGCAAAAGTCCCTCCAGACCCGGGAGATGAATTGGGGTCAGCAATCGGGCAGGATCTTAGAAGGGATGCCATGGAGACAAAAAAAACGTGTTGTATAAGAAGCTGTTTCCTGAGCAGAGGGGAGCTTGGACAGAGCAAAACAAAGACAGGCTTTAGAAAAACAGTCGATAATTGTGAGAATAACTAACTTGCCTTGAGAGATCAGGAGCCTGGTTATAAAATCCAGGGAGATGTGGGTCCAGGGTGAGATGATTTGTGGCGTGCACAGGTGGAGTAAGCGGCCAGATAATTTGCAACGTCTTTGTTTAAGCAAGGCCACCAGAAGTATCGCCGGAGCAGCCCGATGGTGCGGCTAACTCCGGATAGACAGTAGAAGCGAGATGTGTGGCCCCAGCAGATGACTTGAGGTCTGACGGCGGTTGGAACAAAAAGGCGGTTAGGCTCGGACTGCAGCTTTAATGTCCCAGGTGAACGTGCCGATAAAACAGGAGGAGGGCAAGATGGACGCAGGCTGGTCTGGAGGTAGATCGGACTGATGGATTCTGGAGAGAGTGTCAGGTTTGGTGTTCTTGGTTCCAGGTCAGTATGAAATGTTGAGTTTGAAGTGAGAGAAGAAAAGTGACCAGCGGAATTGTCAGGGATTAAGGTGTTTGGCTGCTTGCAGGTTTTAGTGATTGGTCCAAACTAGTACTGGGAGATCTGTCCCCTCCAGCCAGTGCCACCATTCCTCAAGGGCGAGCTTGATGGCCAGAAGCTCCCTGTCACCAATATTATAGTTTTTCTGGGTGGGGGTGAACCGCTTAGAAAAGAATGCACAAGGGTGCATCCTACCGTCAGACCTGGCCCGCTGGGACAAGATCGCATCCACCCCCTCATCTGATGCATTGACCTTGACGACGAACTAGAGATCTGGGTGAGCGAGGATTGGTGACTGCGTGAGTTGCCGCTGTAGTTCCCGGAAAGCCCGGTCCGCTTCCTGACTCTACAGGAAGGGAAATTTGGAGGTGAGCGAAGCCAAGGAACCGTTGGAGCCGTTTTTTCGGGAAGTGGGAACTGGTGACTCCTTCACGGCCTTGGTCTTCGCCGGGCCCGGTTTGATCTGTCCACCTTCTAGAATGAATCCAAGAAACGTTATTGATGATACATAGAACTCACATTTTTCAGCCTTGACGAATAGACCATTCTCCAGGAGACGCTACAGGACTTGATGGACATGTTGTTGATGTTGGACTGGGTCTGCAAAGAAGATCATGTCGTCAAGGTAAACAAACACAAACTTATGTAAAAAGTCTCTAAGAACGTTGTTGATAAGGTTCTGAAAAACTGTGAGAGCGCCCGGAAGTAGGTCGATGGCGCAGTTGTAGGGACAATGCGGGGGCAGAGAGAGAGCGAGGTCTTTGCTGAAAACTTGACCTAGATCATGATAGACGGGCAGAACGTTCGTTAGATCTGGTGGGGTTACTGGGGACTCTTTAATGGAAGCACCAAATGTATGAGCAGACTGTAAACAGTTCCTATGACAGTAGTCACTCCAGGAAATAACACGATGATTAGACCAATCAAATTGTGGATTTTGAATTTGTAACCAGGGATAGCCCAAGACTATGGGCGGTTCAGAGGATGGGAAAATGTAGAACTGTAATTTTTCAGTGTGGTTACCAGATACCATTAGAAACACTGGTTCAGTGATAAACTCTATGGTGGTCATGGAACTGCCATACAGGGCGTTAACCCAGAGCAGAGGATCGAGGCAAGTGAGGGAAAGGTGACACTTAGCTAAGTCGGGGTGCATGAGATTTTGCTCTGACCCAGAGTCAATTAATGTACAACAGGCAATCTGGTTGTGATGAGCCTAAAGAGCCTTAAGAGGCAGCGTGGTAAAGCGGAGGTTACTATGTTGGTTGCATGCCAGAAACCCCCCTCTTACTGGCGTGCCTTGTCTTTTGGCCGGACAGGGCAATTCCGCACCTGATGGGCTGGGGAGCTATAGTAAAGACACTCGCCTGCCGCTAAACGCCGTTGTCATTCTTGAGGGGTCTGTTGTGCGTGACCCAGCTGCATGGGTTCGGGTGAGGGAGCGTGCTCGGGAGAAGCTCGCTTGTGAACTGACGACAGTCTGGAAATGGCTCTGGAGGGAGTAAGTAAGTAAACTTTATTTCTATATCATCTTTCAAGAAATAATCACAAAGTGCTTCACAACACAACAAGTACAGGCAAAAATAAAATAACTTAAGACACAATACAATAAAAATTAGAAGAAACTAAGTGAAGGCAATGCTAAAAAGATGAGTCTTTAACTGTTTTTTAAAAGAAGTCTCTGAGTCTGCAGTTCTCAGACTAAGCAGAAGAGAGTCCCAATAAGTCGGCGCCACCACCGCAAAAGCCCTGTCCCCTTTAGTTTTTAATCAAGTCTTTCTGACAACCAAGTTGATGAAATGTCATTTTTTTGCATTGTAAAGTGTTAGCTAACCGCTTCGTATCAAAATAAGCCAACATTGATATTTTATGTTGCCAGTTTTAGCTAGATTAGCTAGATAACTTTTAATGAGCTAATTGTGTGCAGCTTGTTGATTGTGTGTAGGAGGGGTTTAGACAAGCTTGACGAGCTGTAGACGGGTTTATTTCAGTTTTTTTAATACCATTTTTTTTTTATATTCACCACAGTTTGAAATAGGCTATAAACTTTTCACATTATTAGTTTCATTTGGGATTTTTTTTAGTACAATGAGTTGCTGGTTGTTGTATCAACACTAACTTTAATGCATCAGAAATGGAGGCATAAATGGAGAGACTAATAATAAAGGAAAATGTGATTGTGAAGACAAGTTGTTCTATTTTGTGTACTCAAATGATAAAGAGTAGAATTGAGACATTTCAAGAACAGTAACGAGTGTTTGGGAAATTAATGTATCTGCTCGGGTAACACTGCATTCAAAACCTGTGACACACACTAGACCATCAACCCTAGAAGACCCGTCACAAACTACCACAGTGTGCTGGAATGATCCACACGTCTGTCTGTGTCCTTCTCCTCGCAACAATCACTGCATCCATTTTTTCACCAAGTTAAGACATGCTTTTCAAAGGCAGTAAAAATATGCGCAAAATTAGAAGCCGCAAACAGTTTCAGGTTTGATAAATCACAGTGCACCTGGAACGCCCACTTATTTACATGTTCTCTTCCCAATATTTTGCGTCTTCAGACAGAAATGCCCACATTGCATATTAATCAAGGGCAAAGGCGCAAAAATGAAGCAGATTTCTTTCTCTCCCAACTTCTCTTCTACCTCTTCTTATCTTTTTCCTCTTCTTTCTTTTTCATTTTCCTCTAATTTCCTCTCTCCTTTGCAATGTCCGCTGACTCAAAAAAGTTGTAATGAACAAAACAACATCTAAATTAAAAAAATTAAATAAAATACGGGTCAGGCTATGTACTGCTGTTATAATTATTATGACGGAAAGTATCAGTTAAATATGAAAAATCTGCCTGTGAACTATTTATTCTAACAAACTATGACTATGACTACTATGACTATTTACTGCAATTTGTACAATTGACTGACAAGCTGACGTTTTGAAAAGAAATCAGATGAAAACTGCATCATGCATGTGAGAATGTTTAAAGCAACACTAGGAGAAGATAAGTTATAATAAAAAAATATAAATAGATCTAAAATTTCTAGTAAATTTTTCCACAGATAAAAGAACAGCTTGTGTCCATGTCTTGTTAGAGATGCCACTGATGTGTAACTTTGTGTAACTTGTTCTTGGTCATCAGTACTTTCTCTGAGACCAGCCTTGTTGATTAAATTGGAGGTAACCTTAGGTAATGGAGGGCTTTTTCATTAACTCTGTGGAGTGAACTGGAGACAAGCTAATGAGTAAGGCTTTTCTGACAGACCAAAGAGGACTCTGTCATAATTTGTTTTGACAAAAAAAAGTATCACTGCAGAATGAGGAGTTAAAATGGACAAAAGCATTGAGGCCTTCCAGTTCTCCCCACTTAGCTTGGTTTTGCTGTTTTTCACAGATTTTTGGGTTGAGTGGACACACAAATTGATACAAATTCATAATCCAGACTGTATCCTACATTTGCCTCTCCTCCCAGCTTTTCCTCACAAGAGTATGCCGGGTCGTGATTCCTGCCTGAATAATTGAGAAGCTCAAACTAAGTAAGCATGTGTGGGAAATTGGTACATCCCTAAATTAGGCATCAAGTTTGAACTGCACAGAGCAACATTGTAATTAGGTCTTGAAGTTTTGAAAATACATTCATTTTTTCAAAAAAGTTTTGCACTAATATGGTCAATAAATCCAAAACCTGAAACCTTGCGATTGAAATTATTACCAAAAGACCTAATGTAATGCTGTGGATGCGTTGCTTAATTTATTGTTCTAAGCTCCCTTGCTCTGCTTCTCCTGAGGGAGGCTTATTAAAATCTGTATGCACCATATCTATCTGCCCATTCACAATGGTTAGGTCTGGAAAAACTCATCAATTACTGTAGAGGACAGACAGACAGGAAAAGCTGGAGCTTGAAAAAAGAAAAGTTAAAATTAGAAATTAAACTCCTCCGACATCAGACAAGGGACAGTTACTGTTATTAGAAACTTCAGCCTCATCCCCGCTCCACTCACTGTCCTGACATTTGTGAAAACCCAGTTTCGGTGGACCCAGAAAGCCAACCTCGCATCCCGTTCTCTCCAGCAGCGTTTCGTCCAGCCCCCATCCTAATTCACCCTGACCCGTCCACCCAGTTCACTCTTGAGGGGGATGCTTCTGACGGAGGCATGGGGGCGGTGTTATCTCAGTGCTCCTCTGAGGATAACAAGCTCCACCCGCGTGCATTCTTCAGCAAACGCTTTTCTCCAGCCGAGTGTAACTATAACATCAGAGATCAATAACTCTTAGCCATCAAGCTCGCACTGGCGGAATGGTGTCACTGGCTAGAGGGAGCGGAGCTCCCAGTGGTGGTCTGGACAGACCATAAAAACCTATCATGTCTATAGTCAGCTAAACGTCTAAACCCACGTGAGTTCCAATGGTCACTGTTCTTCTCCAGATTTAATTTGTCCATCTCCTTCAGACCAGGTCCCAAAAACGTTAAGCCCGACGCCCTGTCTTGCCTGTTCCACCCAGATCTGCCTGAGAATGCTCCTGCATCCATCCTTCCTGCAACCTGCTTTGTCGGATCTGTAGTCTGCCATCCAGGAGGTGCTGCGCTCTGAACCAGACCCAAGTGGCGGTCCTCTCAACAGGCTCTAATTCCCTTCCTCCGTCTGTTCATGGGTCATCCACTGCGAACATGCCTCTCGGTTCTCCTGCCATTCTGGCATAAGCCGCATTGTGGTGTTTCTTTGCCACTACTTCTGGTGGCCCTCTCTCAATAAAGACATCGCCGAATACATCTCCACCTGTCATGTCTGCAATCGCCACAAATCATCTCACCGTTCACCAGCAGGACTTCTCCAACCTCTCGCCATTCAATCTCGGCCCTGGTCACACATATCTCTGGAGTTCGTCACTGGTTTCCCCACATCCAAAAGCAAGTCTCTTATCCTTTCCATCATTGACTGTTTCTCTAAGGCATGTCACTTAATCACTCTCTCCAAGCTCCCCTCAGCATCTGAAATTGCCAGACTCCTGATTCAGCATGTTTTCCAGCTTCACAGCATCCCCTCCAAAGACCTCTCTGACCGAGGCCCACAGTTCATCGCAAAGGTTTGGAAGGAGTTCTGTACGGCATTGAGAGCAGGAGTGTCGTTTGGCTTTCACCCAAAAACCAATGGCCAGTGTGAGCGGCTCAACCAGCACCAGGACAATTTAGATGGGGGGGGGCAGCAGTTTATTTTGGGGGCACAGTTTTTATTTAACCCGTTAGCGTTTTTACCTCCTGTTGGCAGTATGTTGCATATTTCTGGGTAAAAACTGCCCTTTGTTACACTCTATGTCCATATTACACATTTATATTTAAAAAGGGACTGGCTGAGGAAGGTTCTGGAGTTTTTCAGAACGATCGCTCTGTTCTAGATCGGTGGTCAGAACGTTTGTTTTGTTCTCCAAAAGAAGCTGCAGTTGAACCACTGTCAAGACCCTGCTGTGTGTATGAGTGAGCCATCTTCCATGATAGAAGATCTTTGGTTAAGTCGCGCTGATTCAGAGGGAAACGAACAGCCGCAGGAAAGCAACCGGTTTTTGTAAAGAGTTGCTCTCAAACCAGTTAATAACAACAACAAACAGAAAACAAAACAACAAGCCCTGCTTCATCTATGTCGATTATTTTTGATATTTTTTCGCTGTTTTTATCTGTGTGATGCTACTTCCTGCTGAAACTGCCCCGACGCACTCCAAAAGGAAAATAATGTGATGTAACTCGCCATCACAGAGCCATCATCTCAAACAAAAACAATCCTTTTACGTCCAGTTTATGTACTCCAAACAAAGTAGTCTTCCTCAAACCAATTCTCCTGCTAAAAACCTTTGTAAATTTCTTTCTTGTGTGTATTTCTCTGAATGTTTACATCATGACTACCAGTTAGCACATGCGTCTTCTTCTTGATAATCATTCACGACTAGCAAACAAGGAATTAGTGCGTTACTGCCACCAACTTGCTTGAGGTGAAGAATGTTGTTCAAATGACGGTGGTGGATGGGTGGTGACGAGTTTTACCCACAATGCACTTAGAGCCAATATCGAAGATTCAGTTTTAAATTCATCATAACGCTACATGTGAGAGTGAAGTCAGTCATGCAGCACAACATTTTATTGAATGTTTTACACCTACTACATCACTAAAGTCAGTCGTTCCTCTAAAGTTTTTGGCAACCATGACTCAAACCTGACTGGGCAACATAGGCTATATAAACTCTGCATAGATCTGCATTTAGTTTGACAAACTGATTTCAACCTCCATGTTCTTCTGATATTCTGTTGTTAACTCTTTCAATGCCATAGATGTATATATATGTCAAACTAAATCCGAACGCTCAGTGCCATAGATGTCTTGACGTCCCTTAAGCTTTTATTGGCTTAAATTCCGCAAAGCATTCTGGGGCAGCTGCTCACTGAATTTGAACTCATTACAGGCTGTACTTAGTCATATGATCCAGGAGAGGGCAGTGGTGCACTTCTCTGGGTGAGATCACTTACCGTGCTATAAGCCATTTGCAGCGGGGGAGGAGCCAGACACTCAGGAGAGACAGACGGTGAATGAGGAAGCGGTTCAGTGCCTGTGAGCAGCTGTAACGCGATCTGATTGTTCAGAGAGACTTATTACAAAGTAGTGTAGAATTTATAGAATTGAGAAGGTGGTGGAGTTTATGACATGGATAAAAGCCCTCCAGTGTGTCTACCGGATCTACCGGGAACGAGTATTGTGCGGTTTGTGATCCAGCTCATCATCTTCGGACTTGTGATGTCTTCAGCCAGACGTGATGGTTCTTCTGGCGATTCTAGTGAAGCTGAGGTGGATTTATCCGACCAGTATCTGCTGTTAGGATCTTCTAAAGTCAGCAGGGACCAAAATAAAGAAGGATTCGCCGCATAAAACACACGGTAAGTGTTCATACACAAAGGAATGGCCGTTCAAATGTTGAAATTGTCTATAAATGACTCTTTTTAGACATAAAATAAACTATCAAAAGTACTTTTATACTGTTGTTTTATCACTTTCATAGTAGTAAAACATAGTTGAGATGTTGAATGAATCATTGAAACATGAAATATTTACATCAAAGTCACTGATCTGCTTGAAAAACCTGTTTACACAAAAACCTTTTTTTCTTAGCTTTTAGTCCTGAAATGTGTGGATTTTCATAAAAGTTCCTCCTTTGTACTGCAGATTACTAAATAATAGAAAGAGGTAGAAACATTTTTTTTTTTTTTGCTTTTGAAAGAAGAAAGACTGTGCAGATGGTTTCAGAATTCACATAGTCATAGGAGAAAATATTCTGTGGGTCTTCAAAAATCAGTAAAACTGCTAGATATCTCCGGCACTGAGGGGGTTTAGAAATCTGAAAGTGGCTGGCACTAAAAGAGTTAAACAGCCAGCTTGCTTGCCTAAAGCTTTTCTCTAATGCATATGAATGTGGATGAGGTACGACTCTCACATCACACTTCTGAGCCACACTTCTGAGTTGGGCCGGCCCAGGCCTGCACTAGGATGTGGAGAACATGCTGAGCTGTGTGCGCTCACAAAATCCATCCACGTGAAGCCAGCAGCTTCCCTGGGTTGAGTATGCACATAATTCACACACTTCATCTGCTACTGGCTTGTTTCCTTTTGAAGTCCCTCTAGGCTACCAACCCCACATTCTGCCATCCAGACACCTGGACCAGATCTTACCATCCACTCGCACCTTGCTCTGCAAGATCCACCATGTTTGGAACAACACTAAAGCAGCACTCCAACGCACCACAGCCCGCAACAAACAGATTTCAGGCACACATCGTATCTCGCCACCAGATTACACTGTTGGACAACAGGGCTCTCATCCCGCAACATTCCATTAAAAGCATCTTGCTGTAAGGTGCCCCCCAGGTTCATTGGTCTATTCACCGAAATGAGTTTTACACTGTTTATAGCCTTTACATATGAAATGCCCCACTTTGATTACGTAATCCATTAAAAACCACATCCGAATGTAATCCTATGGAATAATCTCTGAAACCATCACATTTCTCCAAAACAATCTGATAGTATTTTGACTCTTTCAGCCTTTTCATCACATTTGCAGCACCTGTCAGCTGTCATACACGTTCAGTGTAAAAAAAGACAGCCACCTCCGGGTTACATAAATCGAAGCAGTTAAATATTTAAAGCGGTACTAAATAACTTTAGAACTTTTCGAACTGGTGTTCTGTTGAAATATGCCACCTTTTTCACAGTCTTGACTTCAATAAACAGATTTGTTTATTTTTGTCTCTATATTTTTCCATAAATACATTTTACCTATCAAAGAAATTCTCCCAGGACAGGAACACTAAATATGATGTTATTTTTGCTTTCTTTGCATTGTCAGAGTGACAGGCAAATGTTTGGACACACCCAGAGGAGAAGGACCCAACAATGGCCCATAAGGACCCAGAGGGCTTTTATCTAGAAAATATCAGGGAAGGATCATAAAAATATGCTTAAAGGGACTCTAAGCAAGTTTAACAACAAATAAATGTATAGAACTGTACAATTTCTTCCTCATACATGCTCCAGCAATGTCCTGGTCACTAGAAAGAACCCTGGCATTTTCACCGTGATTGCCTCTATATGCATGTAAAATTACTGCAAAGAGTAGCGTTTGAAGCATGGATTCCACCGAGAACAAGAGAGCACACTCCAGCCCACACCCCAACCAAGGAAATAGAACCAAGAGTTTTTCCAGCGTGACAAAAAGGGTGAAACTTGAGTGAGATCGACGGAGGCAAAGATCGGTTCGGCATTTGAGAAGTGGAAAATGCTGAGAGAATTTCGGTATGAGAAAAAATTTGCAGTTGGTGTCATTTTTGCTTGAAAGGTAAGAAATTATGACTAAACACGTGGGGAAAAAGAATTCTGACAGGTTCTGTGAGTGACTGTTCTGAGTGAGTCATCTTCTCAGGAAGATCTTTGGTTGGAACGCTGGAACACCTGCTCGTTAAGCTGCGCAGGCGGAGAAGAGCTTAATAAGAAGCAGACACTCATTCGGCGACTGGTTTCTTGCCTGGCTGGATTACACTTGACACTTCTGTGTCTCCTCGGACTCTCCCGAGTTCTGTGAAACACGGTGTCATCTGAACCTGTCTCTCTGCCTGCCCATATTGCCCTGAGTTTGAGCATTGTTAAAAATAAAATCAGTTTGAACAGCTTTGAAATCTATGGAGAGAAAATAGTCTCAATAGGATTGTGCGTGTGTAATAGATGATTTGTGTGTAACTTTGGGAACTCATGCATGTGCAATCGATGATTTGTGCGTAATTTTGGGTGTTCGCTATTGTCACAAACAAATATCAAAATACACACAACTTTTTTATCTTAAACTCACAAATCCAATAAATACATGTTCAGAAAGTCTTGTAAGCCTGAAAATACCTATTTATGCATGGACAAATCACCAGATACACACCTGTAAATTGCAGTTACGCACAGATCCGCTGACATGCGCACAAGGGGTTTTGAGACTCAGTTTACGCTGTGAGCAGGCTTTCCGATTTGTGCACAAATGGAGCGTTCAAGTTCTGGTGAAAAGCTGGGTCATCTGATTGTTCATCACTCTTTAACCTTATACTACCATTAATGTTGTAGGACGCATCAACAGCCTCATTTCTGATTAATTAAAATGGAGAAGACCGTTTGTATCAGTGACTCTTTCTGTGGTGTGAAAATCTTAGTTTCACATTCCTAAGAAGCAGCAAAAGACCCAAGATCCCCACTTTTGTGAATGGTTTCTGTCACTTTCGACACCTCTACGACTGGTCCCAAATTCAGTCAACCCCCTTACCCCCCCTGTGAAAGCAGTCTCCAGTTCGAATCTGGTCTGAGAGCCTCTTTGAAGCTCACACATCCTGCCAAGATAATTTAGAGTAAGTGCTGATGTCATTTAGAATTCTGCCTCTCCTGGACATCTGCTGGTGAGAAAAGTATAAATATTCCTATGTTTAACCACTAAAATGTCAGGACACCAGAGCTCGGAGTCCACCATTTCCTGCCTCCCTATCAAAGGATAAATCTTTTTGTGTTTTGATAACGCATGCCAAAGTACTCTGCATTGCTTGAGCAGAGATATGGACGCCAGGCGGCATGTCTCCTAAAGAACCAAAACACCCACCTTTCTAACAAGATGTCACTTCAAAGGCCAAACCCAATTGCCACAATGATTAAATCAAGAAGCCCTTTTGAGCAACTCAGAGACTTCAGTGCACATGAACTATTTAGTGTGATCACAGTTAATCCAATCAAACCTTTCTTTACAGGTACAAACCATTATCTTTGCTCTGAAGTAATGTTCACCCAGTTTAACTAAGTGATAAAATGATTTGACGTGTATTTAAAAACTATATTCAGTGAAACTCTGATAATAAGCAAGTAAATTCCAGATGCATGCAACTGTTAATCTGATCAATGACTGTTAACCAAAAGTCCTCTCCACAGGAAATATCTAGAAAACACTTGGTTTTAAGAGAAGTATTTCTACATGAATTAATGATACATCATTCAGTGAATAAAACGAAATGTGTTTAAATCACTCTCTTCAGTAAGTCGCTATAAAGAGCAATGTAATCTAAAATGATCTAAACAATGCCTTGTTTAACCATGTTACAGGTCATTATGTTATGTTGAATTAACCTGCAAATCCCTTCTTTATCACTCAGTAATAAATACTGATATGTGTAAAAGTAAGATTATGTCATTAGAATAAGGAAAAGCTGTTTGTTAATTCTTGTTAAAAGATAAAATTGATGGTAGTTGTAGTTTTCAGAAAGAGTGGATGAGTAAGCAATTTTTTTTTAATATAGTTTAAGAATCTGTAACCGATACCAGAGGGCAGTCCTAAAATTTAAATTCCCAAAACGGATTCACCAATTGGCTGGGGCCAGTGAAACCACACCCCAGAGGTTGGCTAAACAGCCGTATAAAATTTACGGCTCACTCTCTCCAAAAAACTCTCTCTCTCCCCTGTAGCCCTTTTGGCCCTTCTTTTTCTCTTTTTTAAGACTTTCGTCATCTTCATCTTAGTTTTACTTAAATTTTCTTTAAGCCTACTCGGCTCTCGTTTTATCATTTTTACCTCGTTTTTCGAGTTTAAACCTTTTTGATTTTATTTTAACAAACTCCTCGTTTATTTGAAACTTAAGTTTTCATTTTAACGCGTAATTTTTTTTATATCTTCAGAGTTTATTTTTCTTTAAATTCGGCGCACGTTCAAACACGCAAAGTATTTTATTTGAATGGTTTAATTCCACAAAACCCAGACCTTCACGTCACCAGCTGAGAGAAAAGACTACAGATCCCAAAACTACTTCCATGGGCCTTCCGGCACGTGACGAGAAGGACCAGTGACCTGATCCTTACGGAGCAGCTGTTTTTCTACCTGGGCAAAGTTCCAACACTCGGAGAAGAGCTACTTCGAGTCGACAGACCTCTCTGGGAACCACAGAGCAAAACTCTCCGCCCGCTGCTGCAAAAGAGTAAGAGATCGATTTCATTTATTCCATGACAATGGATTCAAAACATTTGTTGGTGTTACGTCTCAGTGGCCCGGAAGTGAAGTCTCGAACCCACTCTTTTAATCTTTTTCTCTCACCCCAAAAGTAAAATCTCTCTTAAGCTAAAATTCTCTCCCTTTTGTCAAAGAGTATTTTCCATTTCCTCACCCACTCTTACTAGTTGTTTAGGATTCTTGAACGTTAGAAAATCTACTTTTTCTAGAAACATACTAAGTCTGACGCCATTTCCGGTTCATAGCTTCATACATCGTTGTTTCCATTAAATGTTTTAGTTGTTTATTTGTTTGTTTGTTTATGGGTCTGTCTTACTTGTTGTTCAATAAATATTCACCTTAATTTTAATTGGTCGATTCAGTGAGTTTTTATGTGTGATTTGAGTCACTATCTGGACGGACATGCGACTTCATATTATGAGACTGAAATAATTTAATTAAATATTCTAATATTTAATTCCTTCGAAAGAAGGTGGTGCCCCGAATAACACGTATTAAAGAGGCAAACATTCATAATAGGTGTTCCCCTACAATGTGGTGTACACTGTGGTTTTCTGTTGTGGACCTGTATCAGCCTTTGTTCAATGTTACATATACTTCATTTGTTTTTACAGTTTATTTGATTTAATTACCAGCCGTCACGGCTGCAGAGTCTCTTTTTGTTAGCTACTTTGAACTGTCTTGGTGCAAATAGTTTAAATACGACAGATTTTTGTCAATTTTACAGAGGCAGGTTCACTGTATTGCTTCAGCACTATTTGAATTAATGCAAAGTTTTGGGTTCGAAATGGCGCTAGCTTGCTAGCGGAGATAGGTCAGGGATTTCAAAATAAAAGCTGCCGTGTTCTGTTCATAACTGGAAATTGAATGATAGTATTGCTGAACGGTAAATATTCCAGTTTTGTGTTTAGTAATAAATATAATAATTACGTGATAAAATTCAGGTACCATCACTTTTGTCCATGCCTCTTCCATGAGTTAATTTTTTTTTAAACAATTCCATTGAAGCCTGGTTGAAAAGCAATGTCTGGCTTTCATTGGTTAACATTGATGTAATTTTTATTATTACTTTTGGCAGAATAAAGTTATTTCTATGACCATTGTGAGTTTTTCTTTCATTGACCGAAAGGTACAAACAATTTTGTCCACGTCTGTATAAACACACCAGCTTCCTCACCCCATCACATTGTCTAACTGGCTCATTGCATCTTAAAGGTCCTATATCACTGGATGATCGAAAATAATTTTTTGGAGCTTTTAACCATATCATGTATCCAATGTCAGAAGAGTCAAAATTTAATAAATAAATACATCATTTGATAGTTTATTGAATTTGTTATTATATAATTAAAAGTGTTATTAATTTATTTAATTATGAAATAAAAATGTAAACATTTATTCCCCAAATAGATAATGCCCTACTTAATTAATTAATGGTGTATTTAATTATTTCATGGTTCCACTGCTGCAGTGCATCATGAAATCATTTAGTACAACACATTCATGGGTGGTATTGACCTGCTTGACGCCTGCATTGCAAGGTACAAGTACCACATGAAGTCATGGAGGTGGTATCGCTACCTGTTCTGGCAAACCATCATGCTCAGTGTTGTCAACTCATGGCTGATTTACCGTTGTGACTGCAAGGTACTTGGTGTCCAAAAGCCACTGAAACAAAGAACCTTCCAGGCAGAATTTGCCACAAGCCTGATCCTTTGGAAATCACACAGGGGGCGCCCATCATAGAACATCGCATCACCACCTCCACCACCCAAGAGAGTTCTTGTTGGAGTTTCAAAAGAAGTCCACACTGATGAGGTTGTACATTGGCCTGTAAAATGTAAAAAGCGAGGTCGGTGCAAAAATTGCAAGGTGAATTCAACCACCACCCTCTGTGAAAAATGTGATTTATGTCTTTTGTTTCACAGAGGAAAGAAATTGTTTCAAAGGCTACCATTACCAAAGGTAAACGTCTAAAAATATGGAATTAAATTTCAGTCAAAAAGCCTAAGCGTGATTTTCTGCAGCACGCACGTGTATTTAACCGTGCGCGCGTCCCCGCACGTGTGCGCGTGCGTGCAATCCACAGCAAGCGCGTGAATTCACCCCACACGCCCGCGTATGATTTATTACACGGGTTTTCAGGAACCGCACGTGTGGATCTCCAAACAGGCGCCTGTACATGAAGCTCATACAAGCGTGAAGGCAAACCAGGAGAGGCTGCGCGCGCGAGAGGAAAGTAATTATGACTGTTTGGAGGAGGAGACTAAGTCCCGGTGTGATCCTCATGTGATTGGTCATTTTATATCAGTCACCGCCCACCGAAAGAACCAGCTGCAGCTTCCTGCTAGTGGTGGTAGAAGAACCAGACATAGAACCAGCTGCAGCCGCACATTTTTTTTTTATCGAAATTTCTGTACAATACAAATCAACAACAAAACATTATTATAAAATCTGGAGCTCAAGCTCCCCTTGCAACTGTCGAGATGAGAGGGAGAACCGTCACTCCAGGGTGGATGACAGGACCCTGTGCACGTCCCCTCTCCCCAGCCACAGTCTGTGGCAAATAGCTCATAGTTGTCCAGCGGCTCCAAAACAGTCCCTCTTAAGATCTGCTGTCCTCCTCACACACCATCCTGCACGCCCCACGTATCAAATAAAATTTAAAAAGCAATAAAATCCACCTTGGTGTGTCTTTCAGTCAAAAAAGTGGCTCCAACGCGCTTATCCACTTCAGCAACATGTAGCTCCGTGTTAGCTAGCTGCTAATAAAAAACATTTCCACACAGAACTTGCTCGTCACATGGGAAACCCCAGAGGAATCCCCTATGGCAAGGAAATATGGTATATAATCACCACATATCTCCAGTGCTTGACCAGCTGCTTGACCTGCACCAGCGTTGCTGTGCTGGACTTTTTACGGTATTAGGCAACCCAAAATGCTTTCCGCTGCTCTGCCAGCTATTGGCTGCTAGATGTAAACAAAATGCCAACGTCGTTATTTATTTTATAATACAACTAAAACTTTATCAGATCAAATTTGGTTCATTTGACTGTTTTTATCCCAGGATTCAAAACAAATCTGTCAAAATTTAAAATTGATAAAAGAATAAAAAAAGCTTAAAGGTGTGATGACATCACTTTTTAAACTGGCGTAAAGCTATTTCATGTAGTAGATATACCCGCATATGTCAACTCACAAAAGAATTTGATTAAAAAACTAACACGGCGGGGGTGTACGGGCAGGTCAGAATCCTCTTCTCAGCAACACGGTTCCTTTCGTTAATGATATGTGGGTCTCCCTGGCTGACTTCGCTCTGATTGGCTACAATCATTGTTTCCTTTAATACAAAATTCAAATGATCATTTACTGAACTGATATTAAAGGTGTGTTGTGCAAGAAGCAGAGTGTTCATAGAGAAGCCACGAAGGTTGGAGACTGGATCCTAAGAAAGGCCATAAGAAGGAAGAACTGGGCTTCACATGGGCACATTTAATCGGAATAAACGCCCAATCGGAACAAAAATACGTCATGTAAACATGTCAATCAGAATGTTTTTTATCCAATGCAGCCTAATCAGAAGGAAATTTCCTTCCAATCGAGAGGGGTGGTTTTGTCTGATCCTCATTCAGATAGACATGCATGTACACACCCATTCGGAATGAAGGGGTGAAAAAAGCCCACTGCGCATGCGTACAACTTCATCGTGACGTCTTTCTGCTTTTGCAGACCCAAGTAGAAAACATGGTGGGAGGTAAACAAAAGTGGTCTGCTAGCGCAGTCATCCTGCTCTCCTCTCCTGTGGCGGAGGAGCAGGAGCAATATGTATTCAGCCTCTAGTTTGGTTAATGCGACCAGTTGGAGAGGTGTACCTAATAAAGTGGCCGGTGAGTGTATATCTGCAACTCTTAAAGACAGCTGACGATGACCATGAGGAAACGATTGATGACTGAGATAACATCTGAATACATTAGCTAACTATGATGCCTATATAACAAATCAAAAGAATTTTTACATAGTTTATAGCATACGCTAAAGTTTAAATAAAATTGATATAAAATCATTCTGATAAAAAGGGGGGAAATGTAAGAAAAATATGTATTTGCATTTATTCTCATCATGATGTTATTATTTACTCTAACATGTAAATACTTCAGCATTAGTTCTTTAGTACATGAGCGCTATGAACTAATCATCCCCACTACAGGAGTGGAGAAACTTTTATTCACAAGACTGTGCCTCTCCAAGGACACTCTGATGTTCAGTAATCCAGAGAATAGGCTTGACCCCACATGAGTTGCAAACTTGACGCCCTTTTCCAGGGCCTCAGACTAGACTGTCATGTTTAAAAGACACTGAGGAAGTGATGGCTCATCGTGATTACTATCAAGCACTACATACAGTGGGGCAAAGAAGTATTTAGTCAGCCACCAATTGTGTAAGTTCTCCCACTTAAAAAGATTAGAGAGGCGTGTAATTTTCATCATAGGTATACCTCAACTATGAGAGACAAAATGAGGAAAAAAAATCCAGAAAATCACATTGTCTGATTTTTAAAGAATTTATTTGCAAATTATGGTGGAAAATAAGTATTTGGTCACCTACAAACAAGTAAGATTTCTGGCTTTCACAGACCTGTAACTTCTTTAAGAGGCTCCTCGGTCCTCCACTCGTTACCTGTATTAATGGCACCTGTGTGAACTCGTTATCAGTATAAAAGACACCTGTCCACAACCTCAAACAGTCACGCTCCAAACTCCACTATGGCCAAGACCAAAGAGCTGTCAAAGGACACCAGAAACAAAATTGTAGACCTTCACCAGGCTGGGAAGACTGAATCTGCAATAGGTAAGCAGCTTGGTGTGAAGAAATCAACTGTGGGAGCAATTATTAGAAAATGGAAGACATACAAGACCACTGATAATCTCCCTCGATCTGGTGCTCCACGCAAGATCTCACCCCGTGGGGTCAAAATGATCACAAGAACGGTGAGCAAAAATCCCAGAACCACACGGAGGGACCTAGTGAATGACCTGCAGAGAGCTGGGACCAAAGTAACAAACGCTACCATCAGTAACACACTACGCCGCCAGGGACTCAAATCCTGCAGTGCCAGACGTGTCCCCCTGCTGAAGCCAGGACACGTCCAGGCCCGTCTGCGGTTTGCTAGAGAGCATTTGGATGATCCAGAAGAGGATTGGGAGAACATCATATGGTCAGATGAAACCAAAATAGAACTTTTTGGTAGAAACTCAACTTGTCGTGTTTGGAGGGGAAAGAATGCTGAGTTGGATCCAAAGAACACCATACCTACTGTAAAGCATGGGGGTGGAAACATCATGCTTTGGGGCTGTTTTTCTGCAAGGGGACCAGGACGACTGATCCGTGTAAAGGAAAGAATGAATGGGGCCATGTATCGTAAGATTTTGAGTGAAAACCTCCTTCCATCAGCAAGGGCATTGAAAATGAGACGTGGCTGGGTCTTTCAGCATGACAATGATCCCAAACACACCGCCCGGGCAACGAAGGAGTGGCTTCGTAAGAAGCATTTCAAGGTCCTGGAGTGGCCTAGCCAGTCTCCAGATCTCAACCCCATAGAAAATCTCTGGAGGGAGTTGAAAGTCCGTGTTGCCCAGCGTCAGCCCCAAAACATCACTGCTCTAGAGGAGATCTGCATGGAGGAATGGGCCAAAATACCAGCAACAGTGTGTGAAAACCTTGTGAAGACTTACAGAAAACGTTTGACCTCTGTCATTGCCAACAAAGGCTATATAACAAAGTATTGAGATTAACTTTTGTTATTGACCAAATACTTATTTTCCACCATAATTTGCAAATAAATTCTTTAAAAATCAGACAATGTGATTTTCTGGATTTTTTTTCCTCATTTTGTCTCTCATAGTTGAGGTATACCTATGATGAAAATTACAGGCCTCTCTGATCTTTTTAAGAGGGAGAACTTACACAATTGGTGGCTGACTAAATACTTCTTTGCCCTACTGTAGTCTTGTATCAGCATTTTCCAAACAGGTGAGACGGGGACCACAAGGGGCTCCTGCAGAAACCGATTCAGGTCCCGATTGGGTGCTGATAAAGGTCATCAAAAGAAAGTGGTTCGAGCCCAGGTGGCCGGGACCCTTCAGAGTCACAGAATGGACCTCCCACGCAGTACAGGTCCAAGGTAAAGGTGACACCTGGTATCACGGGAGCCAGTGTGCAGCCGCAGAGGATTGACCTTTGTCCATTGATCCAGGTCCAGAAGGATCTCCAGATGGTGGCAGATAAAGAGCCGGCACCGCAGAGCTCAACCCAGAAAGGGGCATAATAATCCCCTGAAAGTTGAGACTGGACACTGGGGCAGTGTACACCCAGTCTTGAAGACAGAAGAAGAACACTTCTCTATCACTGGGTTTAACAAGTTTCCCTTCTGTTCAGTTTTATTCTACCAGAAAACAAAAAGAAAACATCGTTCTTACTTCTGTTATCCATGTGTCTCCTGGTGTTCTCTTCTTTATATTTTCGGACAGATGTTTCATATCCCTCCTCACTCCTGTAACCATCCAGGATCAGAGCCCCTTGTTTTAAACAAACCGAGCATAGCTGCATCCAGCTAGCTCAGAGAGAAGACTCTCACAGACTGCTTTCCTTTCTCATTTACCGGCTGTTTGATAGCAGATAATCTCACAGTACTTTAAACGTGGTTTGGGGCGGTTCAAAAATCGCCCTTCATGAAGTTGTTTTCTCTGCATTTATTGGCTAAATTAAGTTCTTCCGTTTGACAATGCAGATCTGTTATTGGCTAATTTAATCTTAGAGCCCGCCTCCTGAGGGCGATTTCTCTAGTGCCCCAGAGCTGAACTAGAGACATGAGAAGTGAAGAAGCAGAAGGAAATCATGTTTTACAAAGCAATTTCTGTCTTTCAGAAATCATTTATACAATCTTCTCATTGTATAAATATACATGAGTGTTTTTAATTCTAAATACATGTAATTTAAAAAAGAAAATACATATTTCTTATTTGTTGCCACATCATGTTTTTGATAGGGAGGGCAGCGCCCTCTATTGGCCAGCTGTCACTGAAATTTAAGTGATAAAAAAAATGAGAGATAAGATAGGTCAGCTCCTTGTTAGAGAACAGGCAGTTGTATAAAAAGTAATGAAACACTGAACAGTTGGACATGTGCATTCAAAGGTTTAGGAAAAGTTACATAATTTTCACCTGTAAAAAGGTTGTAGTGCATTTTAGGTTCAACCTGAAATTTCATCCAAAAGGTGAATCACTAACTTTTTGTGAGTTGTGTATGTAAGCTTTCAAAGTTCTTGCCACAGAATTTGTATTTTAATTGCATAGTTCAAACTTGATTTTAACACAGTTTTTTTTTATAATAGGACTTAGTCTGAATTTTAAAGTAGTGCAATTTTCCTACTGTGTTTTAATTTCTGACATGGCAAACAGTTTCACTTGCACAAACAGTCCCCAGTCTAATTTGTTGGTTGTTCATTAATGCTTCATCACTGTAGACAAAGCAGAGCCTGTTGTATTCAGCTCTAACTATATTCCTGCACCGCTTATTCATTCACAACTAATTAACTGCTAAGTAGAGTACACAGGAAAGGAGAGGAGAGCAGTTCTAACGGCCTTAACCATGAGTAAACAAGACCCCAGTGGGAAAAGGAGTTTGGTCTTGGTTGGCTGACTGGCTTATTTTAATAAATCGATGCACTAATCATTGAGTGCCCTGGCTGTATTTCTGTTCTCTATCTCTTGGAGCTTAATTTAATTTGGTTTTAATGCTGAAAAGCCTCAACGTGGACACAGAAGTGCAAGGTGTAATTGATTTTCTCTCTCTCTTGTTTTTATAGTCTCTGCTTGTAGGTGGAAATGATGTGCAAGGTGAGGGTTATTTAATCACAAAAACACCAATAAAGCCATTTTTTTCAGACTTAGGAACATTTCAGTATTTGATACAGCAACATCTTAGTGTAAGAAGAAATATCCTTTAAAAAAGTTTATGCATATTTACAAGGCTCTTGTTTTTTTGTACAGATTTTTTTGTTTTTTTCTCTAAATTGGCCGTACCTTGTTAAAAAGTAAAAACAAAATGCTGTGATTGTTGAAACACAAATATCTGCTGATATTTTAGTTTTGTGCAGTTAAATCAAAGCTAAAATGTGTCACTGTAATTGGCATACAATCGTGGGGACTGTTTTCATATGAATTTAAATGTTTTAAGGGTATGTTTACTTGCTTTCCACATGTTGTTTAGATCGAACCATGGATTGCAAGTTGTTAGCCTTATATGTCCAACTACAGACAAACTGTACAATTGTTGCGCATATTGCCATAGTGAGTCAGCGAATATAAAAGTGAGAGTTTCATTGAGTATTTATGTTCAACTCAGCAGCTTTTGTAAAAGGTATTATGAGAAAAATGTGTAAATGTTAGCAGTATTTATTTCTTTGTCATTATTTCTCACTATTTTTTTTACCACAACTATTTATGAAATATTCAAGAGTCATTGAACAAATTTAGTGGTGGGTGCCATTTGTCATAATGATCTGAACATGCATGATCTGAACCCAAAATTTAGATTCAGGAGACAGAGGATGTTAGAATAAAAATCAATAATCAAAAAAAAAAAAAATGAAATGCTGAGGCAGAAATAGGGTTGGGTACCGAAACTCGGTATAGGTACAGTACCGGGGCGAACGTCGACGGTAGCAACCAGACCGAAATCTAACATGAATTTTGGTACTCTATTTTGGTACTTTGTCACTCTTGCTAACAATTTTTCAGACCACCTTAGCAACTTGTTTTTTTTTCTCAAAAAGCACCTAGCTACATTTCTGACCTGCCTGAGCTATTTTATGTAGAGTTTTGTCACCAATATTTCTTGCAGAAATAAGCTGCTCAGACCTACTTCCTCCTAAACATTCCAAAAGGATTCTTAATAGGACTAGTTCTTAAAGATCCCTAACTTTCAGCACAGAAATCGAATGGAGATGTCATCATAGATGAAGTGAAATTTGCCACAGATTGCATGGTGCAACCAGTGCGACACGTCTTCAGTTGTGTGCCCCGGCCTCATTGGGTGTTTCGGCTACTTAACACAAGACACCCTCCGCCGCAGTTGGCCCACCACAGGTTTATCCTGGGTGTGTGTTGCACAGTGGCACCACGTGATCATTTCACAGCCCATGTTGCGTCCCTGCGTTTCACCCACAGCCAATGACTGCTTCGTTCCGCTGCAGCGGCAAGCTCTTTGATTGCCCTACGTTGGGCCTGCCCTCTGATCCCTACTTCCTTCAAGAACCTTGTGGTGGACTTGGCTACAAAGCCTCTGGGGCCACTCAACAGGTGGGTGTGGACTAAAGTTTTCAGTGCGGCGCTGCACGCCAAGGGGTAAACCCACTAGCGATAGCCTTAAAGGGCTGCGCCTATACTCATAGAATCTGGGGTTACAATACGTAACCAACGTTCTGTGCCTGGTCGAACTTCGTTTGGGGTTCTGGAATGCAGAATTGGTGTGAAGGCAGAGAGACTGATAAAGCAAGGAAAAGACTAAATGTGAAGCACAACCCAGACATAAAGTCTTTGTTCTGATAAAATACAGTCATCAGTCTTTGTTCTGAGGACAGATCTGGAGACTCTAAAGTTTATTGTACAAAGCAGCTTTCCCTAACAATTTCTTCAACTTTTTTCATGAATTGCTCTGATCCTGCCAATATGGCAGCATCTTCAGCTGCATTAGGTCCTGAAAGGTGCTATTGGTCAGGTGGACCAATAACCATGATGTGAAATGTTGGGACAATAGGGCAATAGTGGGCTATAGTGCTTCAGTTTTGTAAGTTTTGTTGTTGGTTGTTTGTATGTTTCAGTTTTTTAATTCACGACTTTAACAACACTTGCTCTATCCTCATTCATCTGTTCATTTTGGTCCAACTAAAACATTAGTTTTATCATGTTTCAATAAACTGTTATTGAATTCTAAGAATTTAAGCTCATTGCAGTAGCAGGCCATGTTCATTATTATTACACTTGATTTTGATCACTGATGAAATCATGGCAGACCTTATTGGACAGCAAGTACTTTTGTGTCAGAGAGCCTCCCGGAACCTTTTTGCTTTTGGTATTGTATGTGCCCCAGTCAACTATTTTTGCATCTCACAAGGCTAACAGGTATTAATATTTCACACTAGGGAAGCAAACAGGCCCCAGTCTATTTCTTGACTGGCAGTAGAGGGGATGCAGCATTGGGAGATTAGTGATTTGAGATTATGGAATTGGGTCTGGGCTGGTGAAATAGGAAAAAACACAAAATAAAACCAGAAATCAACTGGCCAACTATCAACTATTTTGGAATGTTTAATTGAATAATTTTCATTTGGATTTTAAAGCATCAGGCTGATTCCAAGTAGCACAGATGTCTCATGAATAACACAAACACTGTGAGCAAATATTTGCACTTGTGGTTGTGATTATTTTCTTGTAAGTTTCTGGCAGTGCCAAACATACATAAAAACATACAAGTTTGCCATCGTTGTTATAATTAGTTTTGTTTAAACACACCAAATGTGATGTACATAGCTTAAATTTGGCAAAACATAGTCTACAAAAATTTTACATGATATTTTCTCCAAGTTAAGCCTGATCTCTCTGTTGATAGAATTCATGGCCAATGTTATGTTTATACTGTATATTGTCAATATATAACCAAATTCTCTTTACTTGCACAGCATCTGTGCAGCCCAGAATCAAAATGTTAAAATAGGTTTGCAGAGTATGCAGGTCAGAAAATAAAACTAAATACTGTTTATAGATTTGTAGGTGAAGTATTATGACTGTGTTAGTGTATATTTGGGTTGACATTGTCCAAAGAAGCACATTTAACTAGACAGTAATAAAACAAAAAACATATTCTAATGTAACAAATCACAGTATTGGCAAGCTGCCATACTCATTTAGATACCTTTTTATTTTAACAAATAAATGTTTTGTGCATAATGTAACATCAGATCATGAAAAAAGAAAAACAAAAACGGGTATGCCAATGAGGAGTGTATGAACAATAATACATTATATATTACAAAAGGTTGTGATTTAATGAACAAGATTGCAGCCAAAATTTTAGTAACACAAAGCAAAAAAAACAAAACAAAATACATCTAAAACTAAACCCCAAACTCACCAAACAAACCAAAAAGACTCCGCAGAGGTTGTACTTCCTGCAGCAGCTCAAGTTCAACCTGCCACAGAGCTGCTGGTGAACTTTTACAAAGCCGTCATCGAGGCTGTATTCACACCTGATAGTCCAGTGGACTTCGTTTGGGGACCAAAATTGCAACATTGTTGCTGTTTTTAGTTGGTGCGGTTTGGATTCACACTGCAGTCTATGAACCAAACCAAAAAAACCTTAGGAGCATGTTACACCCCCGTCTGTGGTGGCGCTGTAGAGTTTCTGCACTACTTTTTTATTGTTGTTACTGCACTTCCTGGCGCGGGAGAGGGAAACATAAACAAACACGGACTAGCAGCAGATTCTGGTGGTTTGGGGATCTTTTGTGTTTGGTGAATGTACCAGATCAATATTCTGCAGCACTGGACTCAGAATGAGCAGATTACGAGACAGAGAACAACACGAGTGCGGTCCCAGTGCGGTTGCGTTCTCACATGCAATCAAACCGCACCAACGTTTGTTTCAATCGAACCGAGACCCACGTTTTTAGGTGGTCTAGAGTTCGATTGTTTGGTCCGAATCAGAGTTCGGTTGCCCGTTCACACCTCCCCAAACAAACCGGACTTAATGTGCAAACGAGCTAGAATACTAAACAGGGCTGGTGTGAATGCACCCCGAGTCTATCCTCTCTGCCAGTCCATCACAGTCTGGCTTGGTTCAGCAACCAAACTACACAGAAACAGACTGCAGAGAATTATAAGGTCTGCAGAGAGAATCACTGGTGCTGATCTGCCTTTATTCAGGATCTGTACTCCTCCAGAGTCAGGAAAAAAGGGACCTTCAGGGACCCTCTCACCCAGGATCTCACCTCTTCTCTCCCCTCAGGTCGGCGCTACAGATCTCTGTACACCAAAACCACCCAACACAAAAACAGTTTTTCACACAAGCTGTCACCATGTTAAACAACATGTTAACTCTCCTAACAAGGAAATAACCTGTTCTATCATTAAAAATAATGTTGTATATCTGCTCTGTACCACCAGACCTCAAACCAGCAGCAAGACTTTCATGTTAGTAAAATGTTGCTAATGTAGCTCATGTGTGTTCCTTGTCCAACACTGCTCATTATTATATATACTATATCAGTTTGTGTAGATTTGAGTCTCTGTGTGCACCGGTATGTGTAAACTAAGACTGCATAAAGTACCCATAAACATGAAAAGGTTTTACATCTTTAAATTGGATTTTTTTTTTGAGTGTTTATTTCTACAAAAATGCTAACTTGTGTTTAACATGCAAGACTCACTAGAAAACAGTTGCTGCATGCCTATGCTTCATCACATGCTTTTTTAGAAAATTTTATCATCATGCAGATGTAGATGCATGCATATCAATGAAAGAATGACTCTTGGATCTACACGTTTCTACCTTGAGAACATAAAATGTATATAGAATTTAGGATTTGAGAATTTTTGGAAGGAGGGAAACCGTTACATTTGCTATCTCGGTTACTTCTGAGAAAGACTTGTAGAATGTTATTACATACAAGATGTTCTATTTAGTGTCATTGTTAGGGATGTGTGGATTGATACTAAATGATCGGTACCTCTAATTCTAGATTTTTATGTTTTATGTTTATGTATGGAATCGATTATCTTATTAAAATATCAATATTTTAGTAATTTTAAGTCAATACTGTATGTAGTTTGTCATTAACTGGAAAATTGTATGAATCATCCTCAGTTGGTTGGAACTACTTCTTCTTCCGCCAAGCAAAGTGTATAATCGTACAGTATAAAAGCAAAAAGACGCTGAGCGGCGCTCCTCATTTGTTGCTGTGCGCTTGCTGTTTTATTGCTGGCGTTTTATTTCTCAGAGGGCACCACTGAGGGAAAAAAAAAAAAAATGTGTTGCACTTTTAAGTCCCACCCCTCTGTTTCCGCAATACCATATACCAATACCATTTTTGTTAAGATGGACACTTCATGGGTAAAAGTAAGGTTTATTCAGTTTATATATTTATTTTATTGTTTCAGTCATTAGATGTTTAAACAATTCAAACGGTGGATACATGGGCGTGCACACTTGGTTAACTGACAGGTGGTATGCAGATGTAGAATGCTATTGGCTAATGATGAGTCGTGCCCAGTTAAGATTAAATGCACCTCTACGGGAGGGGACGGGGGCTTTGAGGGAAAAACAAATTTTACATTTTTTCTACATTTTATTACAGAACCAGGTAAGACTATCACTTTGATGAAATTTCAAAAAAATCATACTTAACTCCTGAAAAAAGGGAATACCCAGATTGCAGCTTTAATAAGGGCTGAATGGTAATGCAGTTGGAAGCGCTGTTGCTTTGCAGCGAGTAGGTTCTGGTTTCGAAATCAGGCTGGGACCTCTCTGCATGGAGTTTGCATGTTCTACCCCTCCATGTGTGGGTTTCCTCCAAGGACTCCAGTTTTCTCCCACAGACCAAAAATATGTATGAGATAAATTGGTAACTGCGTGACACATGAAGTTGGTTCTTCTGTTTGTGGATGAGATTTACACAGTAAAATAATAATGTTTATTAATGCAGGATCTCCATCTGGAAGTAGGTCAAAATAAAACATGTGACACGGACATTCTGTAGAGTTTCTGCTGTTTGAGAATTGAATTTACGCTTGGGCGAGGGAAGAAACTCCTTGAGTGAAGAAAAAATCTGCGGTCGAGGACAGAATCTGCTCGTGCGAGTAGATGATATCTGTGCAGAGTTTAATAAACTGCTCTCAGTACTTTTGACACAATTCTAAAGCCATATTCATACACCATTGTTGCCGATATTTATTGCAAATTAGAGACCCAAAACTGCTCCCACCAGCTGCTCAGCTCTCCTCTCCTGCAACAGGAGTGAAAAGCTGGCTGTACGCAGCAGCATTAATCACACATCTGTGGTGCATTAAAGGAACGTTTGAAATCTATGGTGAATTCAATAACATATATAAAACATTACTAAAACACAGAAAATAATACTATGAGCAATAAATGTTTTACAACAGCCACATGATCAATGACATCATCACACTGATGTGATGGCGTCAATAATATGCAATTTAGCGTGTGATGTCATTTATCTAGCAACTTCCTGGGTCAACTTCAGCAACTTTCTGTCAGAGACAGTTGGCAACGCTGAATGCAGGAGGGAGAGAGAGAAAGAGAGCTGGGACAACAAGAAAAGACAGCATCAACACATTAGAAAGGTATAGTAAAGAAATTGAGAGACACCAGGAAAAGAAGCAAAATCTGGAACCATTTACATTTTTTGACAATATAAAGGCAGGAGTGTAGAGTGTGCAAGAAAATAATACCATATAGAGTCAGCTCCACAAACAACCTGCACAGACACCTGAGAACTGTCCACCCATCAGTGCAATGGGAAGACAAAACAGTCAGTTGAGTCTGAAGGTGTAAACCAGGCATCTCCAACCCTGGTCCTTGAGAGCTACTGTCCAGAATGTTTTAGATGCATCCCTGCTCCAACACAGCTGAATCAAATGAATGACTCATTAGCAGGCCTTTGCTAAACCTGATGGCTTGCTGAAGAGGTAATTCAGTTAATTGATTCAGCTGTGTTGGAGCAGGGATACATCTAAAACATTCTGGACAGTAGCTCTCGAGGACCAGGGTTGGAGATGCCTGGTGTAAACCAACAACCCAGAGAGTTTTTGCCGAAGTCTGTTTAAATTTAAATAGTTAAAAGTTGAATTGTAAATATTTGTTTTTTGTATTTTATATATTTTTTTTTTATTTAATGTGGAGTGAATAAATAAAAGCATATTTATATATTAAACGTACGTATATAGCACTTTTTCATTGGTAATTCGTTTTGAGCATAATTTTATATTGTTGTTGCTAATAAATTGAATAAAGCAACCTGAAGAGCTGTTTGGGAGACGAAAGAGCTGGTGTTCTGTCAATTCAGCATACTTTCTCGAAATACCATACCAAAAGGTGAGTTTTATAGCGTCATCTGTTCTGGTAGCATACTTTATCGAAACTGCATACCAGTGTTTGAAAAGTCCCTGGTTTACTAAAAAATACAGTTTATGCAGAAGTATGATGTTTTTGAGGGATCACTATATTCTGCTCGGTAGAGGTTTGAGCTACAGTGGTCGACGGTTATATGCATGACCTCGATGCCCGGCAAATTTGTGCATATAAGCATTGTGTGCAATTATCTGTCGGTGGTCATTTGGACTGTAAACACGGGTAGCTGTGGTCAGTAATATTAACAATCAGAAATGATGTAATAACACAATTACAATGTATTGGGAGAATAAAACTCTCAAACAGACTGAGTTATTTAGAGCAGATCCAATATAACACTAACAGATGCGCCAGATAAGCGTGCATGGACGCAACGGTAACGACACAGATTAAGTTACATTTAGTAACAGAACAGAACGGTTTTCTATATCGGATATTAAGAACTCATGATCGGGCACTAAAAACTAGAACAAATGTTACATGTGGCACTATTTCACACTGAAGAAGTCGGTCATTATTTTTTGGCAACCGTCTGACAGCTTCAGCCAGACACGCGTGCCCAAACGCCAGAGCAAACTTTTTCCACACACCAAACAGCGAAGCGGTGTGTGAGAACACCAGCAGAGGTTTACAGTCAAGTAACAAGTGAGAAACAGCGAGGTTCAGTGAGTTGCATGTATGATACCTCTGAATGTTTTGTGCATATATGCGTCAGAGCTTTGCATATAAGAGTAGGGATTCTCTATGGCGTCATTTTACTTTCTTTAATAAGAGGGTGCAATTTGCCACAGAGCGAGCGTATGAGGGAGCGAATAATGATATCGTGAACACAAAAATGTTGTGGGAGGGCGCATGCAGTTATGTTTTTTCCTCAGTTTTCCAAACTCCTCTCTCACTTTTATAAATCTCCCTCTCAGTTTTTTCTTTCCTACGTTTAATTCCTCAACATGCTCCCTCTCGCTTCCGAGCTCTGCGCCCACTCACTTCCAGAGTTACCTTTGAGTGACGTCACCGATCCAGACCCAACCAGACGATGCACCGACCTCTTTGGCTGATGCTGTTACTCTTTACAACACTGTTTAACGATCAAATGAATGTCTCAAACCCCTCAACTTCCTAAGATCCACTAAATTAAGGTTTTGCTGTTTTATAAATCAAACAGTAGCCTAACAATTTTACAATTCCATACAAATAGCAGTGAATAAAAACAGAGTCAAAATGAATGGAAAGGTTGAGCACCAGAATTAAAATGCTTAAATACATTAAAACATGACTAAAATAGTTCCTATGGGTTTTAAAATATAAACATAAATACTTAAGCACCACTGCAATAAATATCTTGAAGCTATTTATCATTGTAAAAGTGAAACATATTGAAAAAAAATATTGATTTTATTATGAGATTTGAAATAAATGAATGTTGGACCCTCAGCTTTGACCAGGTTTGAAAGTAACACATAGTTAGGACGCATAGAGGTGAGGCTGAAGATAGATGTAATATTAACTTCCATCTGTGGAAGCACAAGTTCTGGCAGGAGTTTGACATAAATGTTTATTTTACTAGTCCACTAACCTTTTCTTTTAACAAAACACTTTCATAATAAAACATACTAAAGCGATTTTAAAATTTTTTAGCTCCACTGTTAGTTTTTAATTTAAGTAAATGTTGTTGTCTTGTTGTTTTGACCAAATGATAAGAGGGTTTCTGTTTTCATGATGACCTGATATTTTTTTTGAGTAATACTTCAGAACGCTCCATCATCAGTGTTAAGCAAGCACAGAAAAGAGCTTTCATGGAGTCAAAAGCCCATACCCTGCAACCCATGGACCAGTTTTTCATGCTTTTGAATATTCTTGCACTTGGGTCCAAACAGCAGGACCTTGCCGACTTGTATGATGTCTATCAGTGAGCAGAATCCTGACATCATGGAGCGACTTCCTGTTCACAACTGGGCTCAGTGAGGATCTGGACACTAGAGGAGGAGATACAGAGACAACTGCCTGATGAATTTAAAGACTATCCAGACACCACAGTCATCCTGGACGGCTGTTTTCCCCCCTATAAGTCCCACTGCACTCTGGAAGGGCTCATCATATGGTGCCACATGGGCCAGGGACATATATATCTGCACTGCATGTGTCTTGTTATTATTCAAAACACCAGAAAGCTTTGAGGCAAGTCATTTATTGTTCATTTTCCATAATAACATGAAACAACACCACAATGTAACAACATGTCACCCTTGACTTTTACATGTATTTTCATTCACGGTAACTAATTACATTTTTACTGCTCTGAAATCTTTAATTTGTTGAGATGGCATTGATGAAGAAGTAAAAAAAAGAAATAATCAACCTTTTTCTTAATGGTTTGCATGACTTCAATGACACCAACAATTATCTGTATGAACGTGTCATCTTCTGTGTAAATGACAAAGTCACACCACTCACCTCCTGTAATCTGTCCCTGGACCTGCCAATGATGGGACAGCCTCAGTGTGTGTTCCCTCTTTGGTCATAATGTAAGGACAGTCAACATATCTCACACATTTGGACATTTAATTTCTAACAGGCCAAACACTGGCTGCCCCTCAGGCTCGTATCCCATCAGGTGTTGATCAATCCATGGAGCTTCAGCGTGGATCAGGAACCCACTCACCTTGCAGTAGTCCTGTTGCTATATGTTCCAAGGCCACACACTGTCATACATCAGCAGGCTGATAGAGATGTCCCAGAAGACTTTCAGCAGATCTTTCTGTCCTTGTGTGACAGACTTCTCTGAATTTAGTAGAGGTTATGTGAGACCTCCTTAGTTGGTGTCACTAAACTCAGGAACTCAGCTCTCGCCTGCTGTTATTAGTTTTGTGTGACGTCTCCAATGATGTCCCAGTCTGTAATGCAAGAGAAGAAGAAGAAGAAGGACATTTCCTTGTTGCAACAGCAAAACTCACAGAAACATCACACAAGAAAAAAATAAAATATAAAGAAACAAAGTAGCAGCGAGCCGAAAGAGCCGGTTCTCTGAAAAGAGCCGGACTTTTCATCACTAATGCCCGGTGAGATAGACAATGACCTTGAGAAGAAACAATCAGGTAAAGAAAATGACTGATTGATAACATTGTGTACAACATTGTGTACAACAATGTAAACATTTCCAGTAACAGTTGTGATGTTTACATAGATTTTTATGCCGTCTATCGTGTTTGTTTTAAGGTCAGGAAAAACAATAATTCTATCATTCAATATTCACCCCAATAGTGTGACATGATATTAATTAATTACAATTCATAGGTTTGCACTGTTAGGGCTTTTGTCAGCGATGTTACTTTATTTATTAATCTGCTGAGGGAAAATGTTTTGCATAAAATAGTTTTCTCTAAGGAGCACATTGTTTTGTATATAAAAATACAGCTTGCACCTCTTTGCCAAAACATCAGTTTCATTCCAAGCATACCACAGCTGTCTCTTCTATTTAACTGCACAGACAGACCTGTTAAGCCCATTTGAAACAAACAATTGTCTTTCAAGATAATAGTTAAAGTTGGGTCCAATGTAAAGAGACATTTGTGTCTCCAAGATGAAGGTACTGGCTGATGGCTCAAGCAGGGTGGTGTAGGCGTAGGTCTGCAAAGGTGGGGGGTGGGGGGGTTAGAGGGTGATCAGGGGCTGTCAGCAGGCATGGACCAGGGTCACTACATGTCGTGCTTTATTAAGTCCTCATCAGCAAAATGCTGACTGTCAGGGCATGCATTAAAATATAGGAGGGCTCCTGGTGTGTCTTCTGCTGTTCAGCACTAACTTTCTGCTTCAGTGCTCATGATCAAACCCATCTGGACAATGCTTTGTGTCATTCCATTAAACTGAGTGTATGACTGGTTTCATGCCACATTACAGAGGTGACAGGCAAAGTCAACTTGACCTTGAATGCTCCAGTGGCTGCAGTTCCTTCTCTAATGTGTTAATCAACAGACTAATTAGATGGAGCAAGAGACTGCTTTTTAGACAAATAAAAAGGACACAGGTTTAACAAGGTTATGTAAAGCACCAATTCAGCAAACTCCTTAATAATTGTGGTGCTAATTAAAAATCTGAATTTCACCGTTATTAAGTACAACCTCTTCTAACAATACATTTAAAAATGTATCTTTTTTAATGCACAGGATAAAGTTTCCAGATATTCACTGATATTATAAAAACAGCATGTTGGCTAAAATAAACAACATCAATAAACATTTTTCTCACACATTTTTGAAAAAAACAACAGAAAATATTTTGAATTAATTTAATGCTCTTTTTGTATATTATATTATATTATATTATATTATATAAAATAATTTGAAAAAAACAAAATTAAGAGCAATAAGAGGATAATCCATTCTGATGAGTGCTCATTTAGTTAGCCTGTAAGTGCAGCCTGTAACAACAACTTCAGAACAAGTATTAGCTGTATAAGTTAATGCTAAAGTGGCAGTTTTACAAAAGACAATAAAAAACTGTTAAATGACAAAAATTTTAAAGTTTCAAGCTTCTGTTTAAAACTTGTGACATGCCAAAACATTTATTCCTGCCATTTCAACATAAAAAAAAAATATTTTTTGATTATTTAGAAAGAATAAAGTTACTTTGAGCCTGACTCTTCCAAGGTTCTCCATTTTAGTATCACCTTTTACTGTTTGTTAACAATTAAATAAGGTAAGATGAATGTTGAATGATGAATGTACAGTGGAGCAAAAAAGTATTTAGTCAGCCACCAATTGTGTAAGTTCTCCCACTTAAAAAGATCAGAGAGGCCTGTAATTTTCATCATAGGTATACCTCAACTATGAGAGACAAAATGAGGAAAAAAAATCCAGAAAATCACATTGTCTGATTTTTAAAGAATTTATTTGCAAATTATGGTGGAAAATAAGTATTTGGTCAATAACAAAAGTTAATCTCAATACTTTGTTATATAGCCTTTGTTGGCAATGACAGAGGTCAAACGTTTTCTGTAAGTCTTCACAAGGTTTTCACACACTGTTGCTGGTATTTTGGCCCATTCCTCCATGCAGATCTCCTCTAGAGCAGTGATGTTTTGGGGCTGACGCTGGGCAACACGGACTTTCAACTCCCTCCAGAGATTTTCTATGGGGTTGAGATCTGGAGACTGGCTAGGCCACTCCAGGACCTTGAAATGCTTCTTACGAAGCCACTCCTTCGTTGCCCGGGCGGTGTGTTTGGGATCATTGTCATGCTGAAAGACCCAGCCACGTCTCATTTTCAATGCCCTTGCTGATGGAAGGAGGTTTTCACTCAAAATCTTACGATACATGGCCCCATTCATTCTTTCCTTTACACGGATCAGTCGTCCTGGTCCCCTTGCAGAAAAACAGCCCCAAAGCATGATGTTTCCACCCCCATGCTTTACAGTAGGTATGGTGTTCTTTGGATCCAACTCAGCATTCTTTCCCCTCCAAACACGACAAGTTGAGTTTCTACCAAAAAGTTCTATTTTGGTTTCATCTGACCATATGATGTTCTCCCAATCCTCTTCTGGATCATCCAAATGCTCTCTAGCAAACCGCAGACGGGCCTGGACGTGTCCTGGCTTCAGCAGGGGGACACGTCTGGCACTGCAGGATTTGAGTCCCTGGCGGCGTAGTGTGTTACTGATGGTAGCCTTTGTTACTTTGGTCCCAGCTCTCTGCAGGTCATTCACTAGGTCCCTCCGTGTGGTTCTGGGATTTTTGCTCACCGTTCTTGTGATCATTTTGACCCCACGGGGTGAGATCTTGCGTGGAGCCCCAGATCGAGGGAGATTATCAGTGGTCTTGTATGTCTTCAATTTTCTAATAATTGCTCCCACAGTTGATTTCTTCACACCAAGCTGCTTACCTATTGCAGATTCAGTCTTCCCAGCCTGGTGAAGGTCTACAATTTTGTTTCTGGTGTCCTTTGACAGCTCTTTGGTCTTGGCCATAGTGGAGTTTGGAGCGTGACTGTTTGAGGTTGTGGACAGGTGTCTTTTATACTGATAACGAGTTCACACAGGTGCCATTAATACAGGTAACGAGTGGAGGACCGAGGAGCCTCTTAAAGAAGTTACAGGTCTGTGAAAGCCAGAAATCTTACTTGTTTGTAGGTGACCAAATACTTATTTTCCACCATAATTTGCAAATAAATTCTTTAAAAATCAGACAATGTGATTTTCTGGATTTTTTTTCCTCATTTTGTCTCTCATAGTTGAGGTATACCTATGATGAAAATTACAGGCCTCTCTGATCTTTTTAAGTGGGAGAACTTACACAATTGGTGGCTGATTAAATACTTTTTTGCCCCACTGTACATATGACGATTGCCTTTTATGTAGTTGTCATAATCCATGTCCGTTTCAGTCACAGTTTTAGGTCTTTGTTCTTTTGCCCACACTCTGTTGTTCATAAATTATGTCGTTCCTAGACTTTGGGTTCTATTTTGAGGTAAATTTTCACTTTAGCATTTAATTTGGTAATAGTTATCATGTTTAGTGTTTTTTTGTTTTTTCACACTGCTTTCAGTCAGGGCATAATTTCTCACAATGTCACCTGCTTCATGTCTCACAGCCTTATCTGCCTCACCTGCTACAGCCCAATCAGCCTCACTCCACTCACCTGTTTCATAACATGTTTAAGACTCACTCAAGTAAGGTCTCGTTGGCAATTACAATCTAACAGTTTTTCCAACCACAACCGGAGGACCGCGGGTTTGATCCCCAGTGCCGGCAGGCTATGTGTCGAAGTATTGTTGGGCAAGATACTGAACCCTGCAACTGCCCCCCAGGCGCCATATACAAAATGGCTTAACTGCAGAGCCTGAATTTTTCGAAAGGGATTAATAAATTCTATATTATTATATACACATAATTTTATACAATGTTTTATATAGAACATATTTAGCATGACTAACAGATGTTAAACAACATGAATAAAAAAGAGAATTGATGCCATACAGTTATATGGTATTTATTTTCAGAGTCAGGACAGTTGCCCACCTTTGTCAGATGGTACATTTTGCCACTGGGTGTTAAAGGTCCTATATCATGCAAAATCAACTTTTTGGAGCCTTTAACCATGTTGTGATGCTATTTCCTTATTAAAAATACCCCTCCAAGTTGTTTTTGGCTTAATTTACTCATTTCTCAGTAATCCTCCTGAATCCTGTGTTCTGAGCAGCTGCTCCACTCTCTCCTGGAAAACATCTGACTTGGACCATAGTGACATAACAATGGTAAACCAGGAAGTGCCCAACATTGTCCGTGCTGCCCCTACAGAATAAACACACATGCCCTGAGCTGCGAGAGTTCAAAGCAATTCACTAAATGCCACTGTTTTGAAGTATTTCCCTTTCTAAAAATGTCTCAGCAAAAATGTGCATTTGGCTTCGAAAGTTACAGGAAGGAGCTAGGGGAGAGGCAGGATTTTAGGTAAATCAAGCGTTTTACCTCCTGGTTGAAGAATAACTTGGACATAAGTTATATTTTAGGACAAATTAATACTATATAATGCCAACAGTAACATTTTACCACATAGGTAAAATGGACACTGAAAGCCTGTAAAATAGCAGGATACAGGACCTTTAAGTTCTGTTTGGTTCCATATAATTAAACTTTCATTCAATATGTTCAAACTTTCATTTTATATTGTCTGTTTGTGTGTGTAGAAATTTAACAAAATGCTAACTCAAGCAAGAGACTGCTTTTTAGAAATATAAAACCAAGATGTCCGCTCATCATACAACCATATAGGTCAATTTTGAAAGCTCCAAAAAATACGTAACCTGGCTCTGCCAGATCTATGTATAGCCCCACCTCTTCTCAATTCAGGGACACACATATGCCGCTTTTCCACCGACAGAACACGGTGCGGCTCGGTTCACTTTAGCCCCCTGACGACCCTTTTCCACCGCCTTTCTTGGGTCTTAGCCGCGTCATTCTGTGCCAATCCGGCCTCTTTTTTCAGACCACCTCCGCAGTGGTCCGAAGCGGCCCAAAACGGGCCCACACACCCACCTGTCTACTGATTGGTCCAGTAAACTGCTACCTGTGACACGACTACCTACATAGTGGTAGCCCCTGATTGGTCCGGCTGTGTGTGGTGTCCACTTGGTGTGATATAGAAGCGCTCCTGCAAAAGGCTTTAAAAAAACTCCCAGCAACCATACAAATATTTTATTATAAAATACAATTGACTTTGGACAATGGCGACTTCCTCCACAAGAACCAAAAATCAAACCAACCAAAATGAACCACAGACAGAGTGCAAAGTACAAAAACACACGTATATCCGCCATTGTTGTTGTTTTTTCATGGGCTGTGACGTCGCGGACAAAGACTTTTGCTCCACTTTTCATAGCCAGATGGGCACGCCCATATTCCTACTTATTTCCACTTTATGTTTCCACAGCCTCAAGCAAGTTGATCCGCGCTATACTGTACCGCTCTCAAGCGCGCTGTGCCAATTTGTCGGTGGAAAAGGGGCAATAGATCTGGAACTGCTCCGTTTGAAACCGTTTATAAAAGGGAGGGACATCTGATATAATATTTTAAGGTGATTGGAGGACAAGCCAGCAAGTGTCTGCCTTTGATGATTTGTTTTTAGCCAATCACAGTAAATCAAGCTCTTGCAACTCCATTCGGGAGAAAAACACACACATCGTTTCCATTAAGAAAAGCAAAACACATCTTTACTATGAAAAAATTCACAAAGTTCTTACCTTTGCTCATTTTTCAATGAAAAAATCGTCTGTCGGAAGCGTTTTCCGGGCTCCGCAGAGACTTACTACCGACAGCGCATGTGCACACCTTCCCAGAGGAGCTGACGCATGCATGAGGTTTCGCTCTGTTCAGTCAAACAAAACAAAAATTCTGCAGCAATATGTCTTATTGCAATACAACGGTTAGCTTTAAAAATACACATGGACAAACTGTAAAGCCGAATATTTCACGTTAAAAAGCGGAACGGTAAAGGGTAGGGCTTGCAGATAGGAGTCACATACAAAATCGTTTTTCACGTGAGGTCGGGCTGATAAAGACGGACATAAAGTGTTGTCTGCTTGAATGTTAAAAAGTGCATAAAAACTGTGCAAAACGTTCCTTACTGTAAAGCTTTATGAAACAGCATTCACATGAGCCAATATTAAATTTGAGACTTGAATTTTTATAAGAGTTGAAAACACATTGTAGTCATTAGTACTCTCAGCTATGCTTTTGATATGACACTTTTAGGAATTAAATAAAAATAAGTTATTGCAAAAAAAAAATCTCATGTTGTGAATTCTAAAAACAATAACAAATTGCTTTAGAAAATAACTTTTTCACTGGAACCCTTTGGGCTTAATAGGACATCAGCTTTTGCAACACAAATTATAAAACATTTCAGTGCACTGAGTGAACTTTTTGCACAAGTTCATAATCCTGAAGTCACTACAAATTGGCTTGAACCAGAATAAGCAGTCTCCTAATTTCTCTAGTAGAGTACACAGTTAAATCCAATCCAGGTACTATAAACAACTTGATAAAATCTTATTTTCAGCCGTTTGTAATATAGCTCTGAATGTTCATGACAAACAAAATGCAAACCTGGAATCTGTTTGCACTGCTCATACCACAGAATGCTTAACACAGAAAAAAATATTTTTTTAGTGCTATGATGAAAGACATGTCATTAATACAATCAGTGGTTCATTTGGACAAGTTCATGTATCTGTAACTTGAACACATGTTTTTGCTGAGTAGTTGAAAGATGGTACTCTCTGGGCCAGAACTGACTGCCTCCAACCTTGAGGAGACATTACTCTGATTTAGTTCTTCCCTTAAATCTACAACAACTGTTTTATACATAAAGGCTCCAGCAGAGAGGGTTAAAACTGTGAGTTAGTAGAGGAAACACAGGAGACACACTGAGGGGCCACAACATTGTTTATTTTCTGAGGAACATTCCTGAAGTTGACAGTTATTACCTTGTCTGAATAGCTGAATTGTTCCACAGTTTTTCAAACTCTCGACAGAATGAGTGAACTCCCACGGAGACTTGTCTGAGCCTCCTGTCCATACGATATTGTACAGCAATAAGCAGAACCAGTTATAGAGTTTGTTATTCCAATAATTGTCATTTTATTTGTGAGAATCCACCAGTGTAAAAAAGTGCTCCAAGAATGATTTTGCTTTTGTCTGGTTCATTAAATAGTCAGGGAAAGAAATAGCAAATATTTGGATTTCGGGGGGTTGACTTCCTTGCTATTTTTTAAATTTAAGATAGCATTCCTGTGTCTTCTCTCCATGTGACTGCTTCGCACGGCTCTCTAGAAGTATCAGGTTAACCACATCATCACACACGAGTCTAACACCTCCTTTACAGACTGGGAAAGGGATACTCACGTTGACCTCTGAAAAAAATACCAGAATCAGCATACATATTTAAAGAGCTTAGTTTTAAGGTACAGGAGAAAGTTTCACATGATCCAGCTTCTCACAACACATTCACATCCACTCATTAAATCCAAACTCAGTCAAAACAAGATACAGTGAGACACCGCCCTGCGGACACCCATCGAGAACGGACACCTCTGTTCAGCGGACAGGTTTTGGGCCGACCAAGCATTTTTATTACTCATATAACCCCACTGGAGCGGACACCCAGCTGTTCAGGACAATGGACACTTTTTGTCAGCCCAAAAAATAAAATTCACCCTGCTAATGGACAGTGATCACAGATAGACACCGAGGCTCCTGCAGTGGAGGAGCTGGATGCTGGCTGGGAGCAGGGCCTGCTCGACCAGGTGCGTGGCACAGAAGCCAGCTGCATATCAGCAGAGACGTAGCTTGCCACTAGGCAAGGCAAGCAATTGCCTGCGGCCCCCAAGCCACTGGGGACCCATGAGGGCCAACAAATTTGATACAATGAGCACAGAAATGACAAGTTGCAGTGACAATTGGCCATCGCAAATTCCCTGACAGGGCTCCTCAGTTGTGCCAAACTAAACTCCCCATCCAGAGGCGGACTGGCCATCTGTGGATTCTGGAGAATCACAGAACGGCCAGTACTCCAGGTGGGCCGATGGCCCGGCCCACCACTCTCCACGCACACTTTCAGCACCTGTTTTTCCCCCCACAAGTCTCTTTCACGTTCCAGCACTCTAGGTGGCAGCAATGCATCTCTGCATTGGCTGTGGCTGCCAGGCAAGGAGAAGAAAACGTGGAGGAGGAGGCAAAGACGGTGGAAAGAAACGATGCAAAACCCGGCCAAAAGTAAAAAAAGGAAAGAAAAGGCTGGGGCTGAGAAAGCAAAAGAAAAAAAATTGTGGGCATTAGATGCTGAAGCCTCTAAATGTTACAAACTAACCGACATATTTAGCAGCACAGCCAGCAGCAGCAGGTTTGCAGCAGTGAAGAAGTCAAGCAAACATCTACACAGCAACATGCCTGCAGTTATGAGGGACAGAAAGATGAGCTGGTTCCACAAGCAGATCCAGGGCAAGTAAATATGGAACATACCATAAGAGGAGAAACAGTTATTTGCAAGGGTTGATGTTAGGAATTCATGTTTAGGTTGCCTTTTTTTATTTATGATTACAGTAGTTAAAACAGCTAAACCTCTTTTACGTAAAAAGGTTGGTAGTAGTGTTACAGTTAATGTTTACAAACTTTGAAGATTTTAAATACAGTAGTTACATTTGTAATGGTGCATTTTTATTTAGATGTGGTATTATTTGTGCAGTAAGATTAATTACTGCATAAATTATGAAACTTATCAAGTAATAAATTAATTTAAGACAGCACAGAATCGATTATATAACATGGTGCTATATAATCAGTTCTGTGCTATCTTGGAAGAAATTCTTTTTTTTTTCCATTTCTATGTGAGTATTCAAGTAAATTTGCATACTAAAACCTCTTTACCTTGTGATTTATCATCACTCATACAGTACTGGGGCGGCTGTGGCTCAGTGGTTAGAGCGGTCGTCCTCCAATTTGAAGGTTGGTGGATCGATCCCGGCTACCCCCACCACATGTCGAAGTGTCCTTTGGCAAGACACTGAACCCCATGTTGCCCCCCGATCTGCATATCGGGTTGTGTGAATGGGTGAATGTAAAACCTTGTAGTGTGAAAGCGCTTTGAGTGGTCTGAATGACTAGAAAAGCGCTATACAAATACAGGACATTTACTGTGTTGTGTGTTTTAGTTAACCGTTTAGTATTGGTTCAGCTAGAGGTTCTGTAGTATGTTGACACCTCCATTTCTATGTGAGTATTCAAGTTAATCTAGAATAATAGGCTTTTAATACAACATCAGCGCTGTTGGTATAATTTTGATGGTTTCATAGCAAAAGCCACATATTGTTGCTGCCGAATTTCCTCGCGCCGATTACTTTGGGCCGGGCCTAGTCAAAGTGTGGTAGAAGTCAGGTAGGTTCCCCCAGAAACCTTCCTGAGTTCAGCAAGAAGGTCTGTAAGCAGAATGTTTGGAACTTTGTCAGCCAAACAACAGGTGTAAGTGACTTCCAGCACCTTGCCTGATTTATTCAGCTCAAAATGTGAAACACTGCCACCTAGAGACAGAGCTTGAATAGCTTGATCGACTTAGCTAAACTCTCTGACATCGATTGACATGTCTGGCTGTGCAGCTCAACCAATCAGATGTTAGGGTCTGTTGATGAGTCACAGTGACAGTTTACATTATTTCATGATGCGCTGCAACACCGGAACAATGAAATAATTAAAGGTGGTATATGGAATATTTTCATTAAAAGCATTATTTTTAACAAAATAATTCCTCCACAGGGTGTTTAGAGGGTTGTAGAATGAAAATACAGCCTTTCCTTTAAAAATTATATTTAAAGTAAAATATTATAAAATATTAATTTTGACAGGCATGATGTTGGCATTTTGTTTACATCTACCAACCAATAGCTGGCAGAGCAGCAGGCACCATTTTGGGTTGCCTAATACCGAAAATTAGGGATGAGCGAGTACACCATTATCTGTATCTGTTTACCCATCTATATTATCTGTATCCGTACTCGTAGAGGGTGGGCGCTGTGTGTGACTGGCCAATCACAGAGCATGAAGAGTGAAGACAGTAGTTGTTGCTACCCAATGAGGATTCTTTTAGCACGGATACGAATAATCCTAAAAAAACGCATGTAGTGCTCGGACTCGGCAAAAATGCATTATCAGTAACAAGTACTCGTTTGAAACAACTATCCAGCTCATCCCTACCGTAAATAATCCAGCACAGTGAGGCTGGTGCTGTGGAGTCTGCAGATCAAGTAGCTGGAAGCACCGGGGATATGTGGTGATTATATACCTTTTTTGCTTACATAGGGGTTTCCCTTGGGGTTTCCCATGTGACAAGCAAGTTCTGTGTGGAAAGTTTTAATAGCAGCTATTCGCAGCTAGCTAACACGTAGCTACAGCATGTTGCTGAAGTGGATGAACGCTTCGGGCCACTTTTTCGACTGGAAGACACCATGGAGGATTTTAATTGCTTTTTTAAATTTTATTGGATAAGTGGGGCGTGCAGAATGGTGTGTGAGGAGGACAGAGGATCTTAAGAGGGACTGCAGGAAGTTTTGGAGCCGCAGGGCAACTGTGAACTCTTTGCCACGGACTTAATTGATGACTGAGCTACAAGCAGGTAGGAGCTGCTTTTATCAGAATCAGTGTGTGATCAGCGGGGCTGGAGAGCATGATTAGTGAGCTGAACTCATGATATTGCTCGGATCGGGGATCCGAGTGGGTTTGGTGAGGAATATTGATCGACCTGAGCGTGGGGGGGGTGTTAACGAGCCTCGAATCCAGATGGCTGAAGGCTTTGTGCTGTGTTATTCTGTTCCAAGTTCTATATACCACCTTTAAATACACACTTAATTAAATATGATTTTTTTTTTAATTTTGGGCATAAATAATTAAATAATTATTCCACAATTAAATAAATTATGACACTTTTAATAAATTAATGACACTTTTTATAATTTAATGACACATTCAATTAGTTATTCAATTATGTATTTATTTATTGAATTTTGACACTGCTGACATTCCATAAAACTCAGCCATTCAACCTCTGACTGTAACTATAAGCCAAACCCAATTTGAATCCTTCATAATGACCTCCTGCATCTGGAAACTCTGTGAAGCTTGAATATTGTCATGGCCCTTGTTTTGGTGCGAACCCTCTTACAAGCACAAGCCCCAGGACAACAAAACAGGTTTAAAGTGTTTATTAGAAATGAGAGAAACACAGCCAGGCACGAACT
Organism: Pachypanchax playfairii; assembly: GCA_006937955.1. Taxonomy (NCBI): domain Eukaryota; kingdom Metazoa; phylum Chordata; class Actinopteri; order Cyprinodontiformes; family Aplocheilidae; genus Pachypanchax; species Pachypanchax playfairii. The sequence goes on from SSNP01000107.1 coordinate 1,399,811, forward strand.
CCTGTGCAGCTGGCGGTACAGGAACCGGGCCTCACTGGAATGGAACCGTGAGTATCTAGAGGCGGAGAACGCAGGTTAGTGATCTGGGGGTTGTGATGATGGAGCAAGCATGAGAACAAGGAGAGCTTACGTGGATGGCGCTGATGGTGGTTGCGGAGAGAGGAGGAGTTGTAGGCGGCTGAATGAAAGCTGTGGGTCCGGAGTGAGATGTGCAGGTGCTGGAGGGTGAACAGATCAGCTCTGGGTCCGTGTGTGTCCAGCAGGTGCAGACTCCGGGGAGGAAGAGACAGGCGGAGAGCAGGTCCGGGGAAACCAAGCCAGCGTGAGAGCCTGTGGAAGCGGCTGCTCTCCAGGACAGGAGGTACGGATCCGCGGAAAGGCGTCGGATCCGGATGAAGCGCCTGAGGGAAAAAAGGGAAAAGAAAGACCAAGCGTTATGGGGCTCGTCTTTCTGGAATGTGCAACGGTCAGTAGTAAACCACTCTACCAGGTGAAGAGATAGAACTATCTGGCGCCTGTCTCGTGTTGATCCTCCCCTTAAATCTCAACTCAGGTGATGAGGAGAATGAGCCACACCTGCCGCTCCAGAGCTGATCCACCTGTTGGAAAGTAGGTTAATGACACCCACACACACACTCACACCCACAGGCAGCTCAGCCACACAACAAATATGATAACCTGGATTCTGTGTATCAGGAAACCCCAGCACAGCTCACAAAACTTTGATAGGCCAGATACCTGTAATGACAAAAAACAATGCACAAAATAATAATTTTTCAATAATTTTAATTTGTTTTATGGAAATAAATTCTTGAAAACGTTTGTAGAAATGACTCCCATCTTTATTTTTTGGTTAATAAAATGGTCTAGACTTTGATTAGTTATGTCACTACAGTGAAAGCAATATTTTTTAACATATTATAGCTTTATTCAGGTAATGACATTTTATAAAGAACATACTGCTGTGTTCCTCTCAGCTGCAAAAGGACCACAGTCAGCGGGGAATACACATTCAGGCACACTAGCTCCCAGGAGGGTCTGGTGCATGGCAGATCTTCACTGAGCACTTGAAGCCGTCCAGTAATCTACAATAAACCCAGAATATATTGTTTTAATATTGATGTGTAAACACTGGCCTATTTAGACAAATCGATTAGCAAATCAGTTTAGCAATGATTACTACCTGTGGTATGTACATGCAGCAAATACAGTATATATACAGTGTGTATGTATATGTATGTGTATCTTATACTCTCATTTGGCGCCCATGGTGGCTGCCTCTGGGAGTGAGAGTGAAAATATGTCTCCACTGTAATTTCGTTGTACCTGTGCAACCTGTACCTGTGCAATGACAATAAATTGCTTTCAATTCAATTCAATTCAATTCAATTCAAAAGCACTTTACACCAACCGTAGGTTGCCCAAAGCGCTAAACAGCAAAAAGAAGGGTAAAAAGCAAGAGATACATAGAATAGCAATACCAATTTATTTGTAGAGAACATTTTATAGGGAATACACCATCCAAAGTGCTGTACATTGATTACAAAATAGATAATCATTAAAAACAATTAAGAAAAATAAATAACAGTGGAAGCAATAAAAACAATAAAATCAGACTAGAATATAAAAGGTTAAGATGTATTAAAAGCTAGTGAATAGAAATGCGTCATTAACTGAGATTTAAACACTGTAACAGAAGGGGCAAGTCTGACATCCAGGGGGAGTTGGTTCTACAACTTAGGTGTACAAACAGAAAAAGCTCGTTCCACCCCGTGCTCCAACACGACCTTGAGGGATACACAAAAGACGTTGGTCAGATGAGCGGAGGGAGCGAGCCAGGACATACCAACAAAGCAACTGGGAAAGGTAGTGCAGGGCCAGAGAATTAAGTGCTTTAAATGTAAACAGTAAAATTTTAAATTTAATCTGATATTGGACTGGAAGCCAGTGTAAGTGGGCTAAGACTGGGGAGATATGTTCACGGTTCCAGTAATGAACTGGGTGGCAGGATTCTGAGTCACCTGAAGATGGGCTAAAGTTGTTGAGGCAGCACCATAAAGTATGGAATTAGCATAGTCCAATCGAGAGGTGAAAAAAGCATTAACCACCGTTTCAAGGTCTCACTTATTCAAAACTGGCTTTAGCTGACGCAGACGACGAAGTTGATAAAAACAGGATTTCACAACCTGATTTATATGTTTATCCATGCAAAATTTAGGATCCATTGTCACACTAAGATTGACAATTGATGGTTTCAACAAGGCAGACAAGTCAGGAGGTAAAAATCAGCTTTTTAGCAGCAGAACCATTAGGGGTAAACAGAGCCAGCTCAGTCTTTGATTCATTAAGGTAGAGGAAATTTGCAGCCAACCATGACTTGATGTCACTGAGACAGTCTAGAATAGGTTGTACCGATTCCCCATATTTCAAAGAAAAGTATAGTTGACAGTCATCACCATACAGATGATAACCCACTCCGTGTTTTCTAACAATGGCTGCCAACGGTAAAATATATAAGTTAAAAAGAAGTGGGCGCAGAATCGAACCCTGTGGGACACCACAGAAAAATCTGGTCGGTTGCGAGACACAATCCTCTAAATGAACACTAAAACATCTGTCCAGCAGGTAAGATTCAAACCAGGCAAGCGCAGAACCCCTGATGCCTACAACAATGAGGATCATATGATCAACCAGAAGCAGACAAATCCACTAAAAATAACTAAGAAACAGTTTCAAAGTGACACAACACTCAACAGTGAAAAGATAATTTACGTCGTTGATTAACACATGGATATTGGACATGATCAATATGTATTTAACTCATTCAGTGCCATAGATGTTTATAGACGTCAAACTAAATCCGAACGCTCAGTGCCATAGACGTCTTGACATCTCTACAGCTTTTATTGGCTTAAATCCTGCAAAGCATTCTGGGGCAGCTGCTCATTGAATTTGAACTCATTACAGGGTGTATTTAGTCATATGATCCAGGAGGGGGCAGTGGTGCACTTCTCTGGGTGAGATTACCCTGAGATCACCCTTATTTACCATGTAACAATCCCAGTTGGAGCGGGGGGAGGAGCCAGGCACTCAGGACAAGACAGATGATGAATAGATTCAGAGCCTGTGAGCAGCTGTGATGTGATCTAGTTGTTCAGAGTTATTAAAAAACTAGTATAGAATTTATGGAATTGAGAAGGTGGTGGAGTTTATTACATGGAAAAAAAAACTTCCAGCGCGACGGTCGGATCTACCGGGAACAAGTATTGTGTCGAAGGTGGTGCGGTTTTTGGTCAAGCTCCTCATTTTCAGACTTGTGATGTCTTCATCCTGACATTGAGGTTCTTCTGGTGAGTCTAGTGAAGCTGAGGTGGATTTATCCGACCAGTATCTCCTGTTGGGATCTTCTAAAGGCAGCAGGGTCCAAATTAAAGAACGATTCACCGCATAAAACACACAGTAAGTGTTCATAAACAAACAATGGCGGTTGACTATGTTGCGCACCCATGCGTAAATATGCGCGCACACACGTACACGCACACACACAAAGTATCTGAATCAGAAATTTGCTGCTTTTTCTTATATTTTATTCAAATGTTGAAATGGTCTATAAATGACTCTTTTTAGACATAAACTATCAAAAGTACTTTTTTACTGTTGTTTTTTCTTTTTGATAGTAGTAAAACATAGTTCAGATGTTGCATGAATCATTGAAACATGAAATATTTACATCAAAGTCACTGATCTGCTTGAAAAACCTCTTTACACAAAACGCTCTTCATCTCAGCTTTTAGTCCTGAAACGTGTGGATTTTCATAAAAGTTCCTCTTTTGTACTGCAGATTACTAAATAACAGAAAGCGGTAGAAACTTTTTTTTTTTGCTTTTGAAAGAAGAAAGACTAAATTTTGTGCTGATGGTTTCAGAATTCACATTGTCATAAGAGAACATTTTCTGTGGACCTTCAAAAATCAGTATAAATGCTAAATGTCTGGCACTGAGGGGGATATAAAAACCTGAAAGTGGCACTGAATGAGTTAAGGAATGGATACCTGCCTAAGGCCTTTAAGGTTGCTGTTATTAAACCTTTAAGAAACCTGATCTTGATCCAGGATCTCCAGGTAATTATTGACCTATATCCAATTTACCCTTCATTTCAAAAATTCTTGAAAATATTGTTGCAAACCAGTAATGTGATAATTTACACAGTAATAATCTTTTTGAAGTGTTCCAGTCAGGATTTAGAGCTCATCATAGCACTGAAACAGCACTGGTGAAAGTTTCTAATGATATTCTCATGTCCTCAGACAGTGGACTTGTGTCTGTACTTGTCCTGTTAGATCTTAGTGATGCGTTTGATACTATAGATCGTAAGATCCTGTTGAAAAAGCTTGAATATGATTTTAGAATTCAGAGAACTTTACATTAGTTAGAATCATTAGTTCACGCATTTATTACTTCCAGACTTGATTATTGTAATTCTTTATTATCAGGATGTTCTAATAGTTCTGTTAAAGGCCTCCAGCTGATCCAAAATACGGCTGCCAGAGTTCTGATGAGAGTTAGGAGAGATCATATTTCTCCTGTTTTAGCATTACTTCATTGGCTCCCTGTAAAATCCAGAATAAAGTTTAAAATTTCACTTTTGGCGTATAAGGCCTTGAACGACCAAGCTCCATCTTATATTAAAGATCTTATTGTTCCATATGTTCCTAACAAGAGCACTTCACTCTCAGACTGCGGGTCTGTTTGTGGTTCCTAGAGTTTCTAAAAGTAGAATGGCAGGAAATGCTTTTAGTTATCAGGCTCCTCTCCTGTGGAACCAGCTTCCACTTTTCTATCTATGAGGCAGACACCTAGTGTAGCTTTAAGAATAGAACTTAAAACTTTACTTTTTTGCACAATCCTATAGTCAGGGTTATCTTGGGTTTCCCTTTAGTTATGCTGTTGCAGAGGCTTAGACTGCTGAATAACATACTGGCCACATTTCTTCACTCTGCTGTCTCTCTTTACTCTCCATGTTTGTATTGATTGTTATTGCTGCCATTAACTGTTTCTCTGTTCATCTTTCTATAGACATGATGACTGGCCCAAATCCATTGGTGTTTGTCTGTGTCTCTTTCCTGTCAGCTCATACCCCAGTCAGCTAAGGCAGAAGGCCACCCATCCTGAGCCAGGCTCTGCTAGAGTTTTCTTCCTGTTAAAAGGGAGTCGTTCCTTTCCACTGTTGCCAATCGTGCTTTATCAGGATGGGAGATTGCGCTGAATTAACAATTCAATTCCCAATGAGCTGGTTCCTTAGAAAGGAAATGTTTTATTATTAATTGGTTGATTTTTTTGTAAAGTGCCTTGAAATGACTTTGTCATGAACTGGCGCTTTATAAATAAATAAACTTGAACTTGAAACTTAATTTAAACAAGTGATGTTTCAATCTGGCCTTAAACAAGGAGAGAGTTGTGATGGAATGTAATTCAAAAGGCAGAGAATTTCAGAGCTTTGGCCCCACCACAGCGAAGGCTGGTGGACCGTGGGACCACCTGCAGTTGTTGGTCAGCATCCGTCCGTCCGTCCCCGGTTCAGGGTCGCAGGAAGGTGGTGTCTATCTCCAGCGGTCACAGGGCAAGAGGCAGGGGACACCCTGGACAGGTCTATTTCATATATTTAATATATTAATTAATATATTTTGTCTTGTGGATTTCCAATTGCTGTGAAGATCTATGCTGGAGAGCAGGAGCAGAACTGGAGCTTGTTAGACTCGACCAGGCAGCGGAAGCTTCATAAGGAGCAGACAGATTCATTTGTCACCTGGTTGTTAACCTGACTGGTAAACAGCAAAGCCACTATTCAGAGTTTCTCTGAGATTATTCTTGAGACCTGTATTTTGCCTCTGTGCTCTGCATTTACTCCCTGTGCTCTCCTCAGGATTCCACCGCCACTCCTGCTCCCTGAGTCTTCTTGACAATCCCTCCGAGTTCTATGTTCTGGTACCAGCCCACTTTTCTAACAGCTCCATGAAGCCTGCCCGCTCTCCAACAACCCAGCTCACTCAGCATCTCTTCTCCCGGACACCATCTCCCTGCACAGCCGCTTCTCCCTCTGGATCTGACACCCTCCTCAGAGTCATCAGTCTCTGTGAGTTATTCCCTCTGCACAATCTGTGGTCATTCTCTTTACCTGCCAGCCACTGACATTTCCTGTCCTCCTACCTCTCTCCTTGCAGGGTGTGGATGACAGGTGAAGCTCAGGTGTGTCCAATCTGCCAGCTCAGCTTCTCATCTTTAAAGGGGAGCTGGTGCAGGAAGCTGACACCAAATGGTTCCGCTGGTTACGCTATCAGGCCAAACTTTTAAACTCTAATTCTCTAAGAAAGATTGGCTTGATCTGTTTTTGGCTTTTGTGTTATTTGATTGGGAGAATTCTCTGCTGATGGACACCTTTGAGGCAGCAAAGTAGTGTGGCACAAGATCCTTTCCCTTCCCCAGATCATCATGGACAAGGAATCTGGCTTGAAGGCAGGACAGATGTTACACATGTGTGATGGTCTGGATGAAGAGGAGATTAAAGATATCAGGGAACTGTTACTTTCGAGTTTGCAGGCAGACCACAAGGAGTCTGTGAGGAAATTTTGGACAAAAGGAAGATGCAAGTGTTTTCTGGATTTGAAATGCCACAGAATCATTTTCTGTCCACACACTGAAGGAATGTGTTTACAGTGTTTGTGTCTGAGTGTTATGGTTTTAATTTCAGTGTTTCCTCAGTAAGTTGTTTTTTTTTATGCCTGTGTTAGTTTTTGTTTGTATTATTAAATTTACGTTTTTGAAGCATCAAGTCTGCATCCTTTGGTCCACTGTCTCACCACCCCACCTCAACCCTGGCATGTTTTAAGAAGTATCAATGGCACAATTCACTCTCTGTTAGAGTAGCTGATAGCTGATATAATAGTCCGTCCGTCCGTCTTCTTCCGCTTATCCGGGGTCGGGTCGCGGGGGCAGCTGTCTAAGCAGGGCAGCCCAGACTTCCCTCTCCCCGGCCACAACCGCCAGCTCATCCGGGGGGATCCCAAGGCGTTCCCAGGCCAGCCGGGAGACGTAGTCCCTCCAGCGTGTCCTGGGTCTTCCCTGGGGCCTCCGTCCCGTGGGACGTGCCCGGAACACCTCACCTGGGAGGCGTCCAGGAGGCATTCTGACCAGATGCCCGAGCCACCTCATCTGGCTCCTCTCGATGCAGAGGAGCAGCCGTTCTACTTTGAGCCCCTCCCGGATGACCGAGCTTCTCACCCTATCTCTAAGGGAGAGCCCGGCCACCCTGCGGAGAAAACTCATTTCGGCCGCTTGTACCCGCGATCTCATTCTTTCGGTCACTACCCAGAGCTCGTGACCATAGGTGAGGGTAGGAACGTAGATCGACTGGTAAATCGAGAGCTTCGCCTTCTGGCTCAGCTCCTTCTTCACCACGACAGATCGACGCAGGGTCCGCATTACTGCAGATGCCGCACCGATCCGCCTGTCGATCTCACGCCCCATTTTCCCCTCACTCGTGAACAAGACCCCGAGGTACTTAAACTCCTCCACCTGGGGCAAGACCTCGCCCCCGACCCGGAGAGTGCACTCCACCTTTTTCCGATTGAGGACCATGGCCTCGGACTTGGAGGTGCTGATTCTCCAAGTATAATAGAGTGTACAAAAAACGTGTGTCTATATCTATACTGTTTTTACACTTACTTGGAAAATTAATATTAAAAAGTTAAAGGCAGCATTATAAAATGGACTTGAAGTAAAAAAGACTTGACAAGTTATAAATAGGAATGTGTAAGTATCAAATCTATGAACCTTTAGCTGATTCTGCTTTAAAGAAGCATTTAATTCAAATGTCAGGACTTCGTATCAATCAGTAATATGAAACATTTTATATCTAAAAAACGTTAGGAAACACTGATTAACAGATCTTTCAATCTGTCTACATCAAAATTTGGCTGGTTCCGGCTCGTTCCGTCAGGCTTTGGCAGCAGCTCGTTCATGTTCATTATTCGAATTTGCTGGACTCAGATTGGCTAACAAACTAGCCTTTGGGAGCTGCCAAATACTAACGAACAAAGGAGTTGTGACGAAACAGATACAGGCCGTTCGGACTCGGGAGAAATCGGGTTTTCTTTCGCCACCTGCGTAGTTTGAGAGATTAAAACTGAAAGAGAAGTTATTGACCTATTTTTCACACCCACTATGAAGGTAAGAACACCTGTGGAAAACATTACCTCCTTGGTGGAGGTAATAATGATTTCACTTCACTGTGCCATTTCAGCTGGCCTGGGCCAGTAACAGGTTTCAGGTTCAGTGGGAGCTGAATCTCATTAAAAAGTTGTGTGTGAAGCTGTGAGGGCTCATGGAAATGTAAACATACAGTGGGGCAAAAAAGTATTTAGTCAGCCACCAATTGTGTAAGTTCTCCCACTTAAAAAGATCAGAGAGGCCTGTAATTTTCATCATAGGTATACCTCAACTATGAGAGACAAAATGAGGAAAAAAAATCCAGAAAATCACATTGTCTGATTTTTAAAGAATTTATTTGCAAATTATGGTGGAAAATAAGTATTTGGTCACCTACAAACAAGTAAGATTTCTGGCTTTCACAGACCTGTAACTTCTTTAAGAGGCTCCTCTGTCCTCCACTCGTTACCTGTATTAATGGCACCTGTGTGAACTCGTTATCAGTATAAAAGACACCTGTCCACAACCTCAAACAGTCACGCTCCAAACTCCACTATGGCCAAGACCAAAGAGCTGTCAAAGGACACCAGAAACAAAATTGTAGACCTTCACCAGGCTGGGAAGACTGAATCTGCAATAGGTAAGCAGCTTGGTGTGAAGAAATCAACTGTGGGAGCAATTATTAGAAAATGGAAGACATACAAGACCACTGATAATCTCCCTCGATCTGGGGCTCCACGCAAGATCTCACCCCGTGGGGTCAAAATGATCACAAGAACGGTGAGCAAAAATCCCAGAACCACACGGAGGGACCTAGTGAATGACCTGCAGAGAGCTGGGACCAAAGTAACAAAGGCTACCATCAGTAACACACTACGCCGCCAGGGACTCAAATCCTGCAGTGCCAGACGTGTCCCCCTGCTGAAGCCAGGACACGTCCAGGCCCGTCTGCGGTTTGCTAGAGAGCATTTGGATGATCCAGAAGAGGATTGGGAGAACATCATATGGTCAGATGAAACCAAAATAGAAATTTTTGGTAGAAACTCAACTTGTCGTGTTTGGAGGGGAAAGAATGCTGAGTTGGATCCAAAGAACACCATACCTACTGTAAAGCATGGGGGTGGAAACATCATGCTTTGGGGCTGTTTTTCTGCAAGGGGACCAGGACGACTGATCCGTGTAAAGGAAAGAATGAATGGGGCCATGTATCGTAAGATTTTGAGTGGAAACCTCCTTCCATCAGCAAGGGCATTGAAAATGAGACGTGGCTGGGTCTTTCAGCATGACAATGATCCCAAACACACCGCCCGGGCAACGAAGGAGTGGCTTCGTAAGAAGCATTTCAAGGTCCTGGAGTGGCCTAGCCAGTCTCCAGATCTCAACCCCATAGAAAATCTCTGGAGGGAGTTGAAAGTCCGTGTTGCCCAGCGTCAGCCCCAAAACATCACTGCTCTAGAGGAGATCTGCATGGAGGAATGGGCCAAAATACCAGCAACAGTGTGTGAAAACCTTGTGAAGACTTACAGAAAACGTTTGACCTCTGTCATTGCCAACAAAGGCTATATAACAAAGTATTGAGATTAACTTTTGTTATTGACCAAATACTTATTTTCCACCATAATTTGCAAATAAATTCTTTAAAAATCAGACAATGTGATTTTCTGGATTTTTTTTCCTCATTTTGACTCTCATAGTTGAGGTATACCTATGATGAAAATTACAGGCCTCTCTGATCTTTTTAAGTGGGAGAACTTACACAATTGGTGGCTGACTAAATACTTTTTTGCCCCACTGTATTACCATTTTGTTAGTATTATTTCATTAGACAAGAATGTATATAGAATAATATGTAACCATAGTATGTTTATGTATGATGGTATTCACATTTAAGATACATAAAGAAACATGTTTTACATTTTGGCACCAGACCTGATCATGATATAAAGAATGGCACCTTTTTCTAACCCTAACCCAAAAGATGATAGTTATGCAACCAACGTCATTTTAAAAATAATATGATGCGACGCAACAACCTGGGAAACTTCGTCTTGTAGCTCCTCAGAGTTTGAAGGATTATCCATCAATATGAGCCCACAATCCAGAGTGGGCAGGATTATTTACTGAGTGAATATTAGCTATTATTATTATTGTAATGAAGAGCTGGTGGAAACACACACACACAAAGCCAGCCACCTTCACAAACGTGCACCACCCAACACAGACCAGCTGTGGTTCTCATTTCCTTCACACATGTCCAAAATTTAGGGACTTAATTATTCCTGAAATGTGTGGCGGCAACATCAGGTGAGGCAACGTTAGGTGAGGCGATGTTAGGTTAGGCGAAGTGAGGTGAGGCAACGTCAGGGGAGGTGATGTATAATTTTACTAAGGTACGCTGCCACTAAGTCACCGCCAGCAAACGTTCCTTCCAATACGTCTCTGCCACTTCCCCTCTGAGTTCTGAGTTTAGTCTTCCTTGTTGTAAATAACCCTGTGCTCTTCAGGATTCTTTTGCTGCCTGCTCCGTGTGTTTCCTGAGACCTCCCTAATGTTTCCAGTGCCTGATCTCCGTCCCAGTCTGTCTCCTTCCAGCGCACTCACCCGACCCTGGATCTCCACCTCCCTGCACAGCACCGCACTGGACCTGCCCTTCCTCCAAGCACCAATAATACCAGCTTCTTGTGAGTCCTTGCTCTTCTCTGCCTCCAACGTTCTCTCAAACCCTGAAATTGGAATCATTACTAATCCAACTCTCCTATGCAGTTTGAAATCTCCTGAGACGCACCCCGCTAACCTGTTATCCCTTGCAGTTCCTGGATCTTCCCTGGGCGCACCAGATCTCCGAGCACATTCTCACTATTGTAATAGTATTGTAAATCACCCTTATCACTTTTGCACCTGAGACAGTTGTTCTGTGTTGAGTCCAGCATGTGGGTCACAAAACTCTGAGCCCGTGACAGTTCAGACAGCGACGTGAGGTTTGGGTGCGCCTTATCTTTTGTCAGGTTAGCCTTTGAAGTGGCAGCTTTGGCACTTCATAGTGGTTCACCCTGCACTGTTCTTCCGGGGACTCCTCTGCCTCTGGGAGGTTCTTGGGTGTCCTGGGGCTCCTACTTCTGATGTAGCTGAGGTTTTTTGGCACTTAATTGTTAAAATATTTAGTGTTGAAATTCCACAAACACGAGCGTGTCACAGTGACGCCGTCACTGCACTCAGGTATTCACTCAAGTTTGCATATTAAATCTGGCTGTGACACCACTAGAGCACAGTGTTTAACAAGGTTAGTGTCATGTAGGTGTGTGTTTATGTAAACTTATCCATTTTTCTTAGCATGGATGTCTGCTGTTGCCATGTTCTCTCTGTTCTTGTTTTTGTGTCTCCGCAGGTGTTGAAGCAGATTTGTGTTTTCTTTCTATATCTAATCATATTTTTTCTCCTTTCTCTCTTTTTCCTTCTTCTTGTCTCATCCGTCTTCTGTTGAAAGATACTTTATTTCTTTCAACCCTAACCCTATGAATAAGCGGAAATAGATAATGACTGACATGTTTATATAACTATTTTTCAAACCTATTTTTCTGTGTCTATCTTCAGCTCTTTCAAAACATTTCCAGTGAATGTGTGGCTGTAGAGGGAGAATTAAAGTTTATTCATTCACAGAAACCTTTAGTACTGGGTTTAAAATACTCACTTGGGGAATATTTCTTATAGAGACAAAATAATCATAACAATGAAAAATAGCAACAAAATAATCATAACAATGAAAAATAGCAACAACAGCAAATTTCTAATATTTACTAACATGTTTGACAGAATTGAATTTAAAAATTCCGATGTTGGATCTTCGAACATAAAATCTGACACATGCCTGAGTAAGTGAGTCAGTCATTAGGCCTTAATGTTTCCACAAAATCCTTCAGGTCCAAACATAATCAATCCAGCTCACTTTGCACAATGGCAGAGGAAATGTACATTTGGAGATAAGAGTCTGAGAAAACATTTTCCAATTTCTTTACTTATGTAAAGGTTTGTTTTAAGCAGCTCAAAATGTAAGGTCACATGTTGGAAGATGTGTCTTTGGTTTCTTCTCAGGCTTGTTATACATGTTATAAGTTGTAATCAAACTTACATAATAGTAAATGTGTTGAATATGGTCCTGTAACCAGTAAAAATGGTCCTAAGAAACAATATGCCTTGTTCATACTTGCAGTAATATTTTAAGCTTGGAACCAGATGTGCATTTGGCTTCAAATGTTAATTTTCTCATCTGATATCCTTTTACAGGAAAACACCATGTACTTCCCTCCTAGAGCTTGAGGTAGAAAATTGAGACTTTAGCCTGATCATTTTGTTTATATATTGTCATGTTCTCAATTGAAATGTTTGAATGAAAATGGCAGAGCTTATCTAGCTGAGAGACAGATGACACTTTCAGGTGAAGTTTCCCCAGGTGTAAACCTTTATGTTTACATACATAAACATATGAACTAACCCATCACCAATACTGCTGTAACTTGCACATTTATTTACAACTGTTTCATGTTTACTTTTTTCATGCACAGTTCAATGCAAAATCTGTAATTTTTCCATTTCAATTATATCCATATTATAACTACTCTAAGAATTGCACAATATTGTTTTATAATTTTTTATAACTATGGTAACATGTTGTAGATACTCTTTTTCTTCTTTCGTCGTAAGATTGTGTGTGCTCCATTATGTCCTTTGTTCGGTTTGTATACCTGTTTGCTTGTTTATATATATCTGATGCTTCTGTTCCAAATTTCCCCTCGTGGGACAATAAAGAATTGTTCTATTCCATTCTATTCTGATTCTGGGGAAGTCATCATTTCATTAAAACTGACACATTTAGGAAAAAAGATGGAAAAACTAAGTCTTTTTGGCTTGATTTCAGTCCTATAAGCACTTGGCTAAAATATCAGACTTTTCAGCTGGGAGGTGTACAGGAAAGGAGGTGCAAGGGGAGTATGAAACTCTATCTGAGACACACCTATTCTCTGCAGGTTAGCTGATTGTTAAAATCAAGTCCCTTTTCACTGGCGGTGTTAAGAAAATTACACCAAGCCTTGTGCAAACTTTACAATAAAGGAAGCCAGAACAGAAGGCCGGATTTGCTTTTCTGACTCTCCTGTGTTTTTTTGCTCCTTTGGGTTTGTAACAATGTGATCTAGGCAACTGTTTTCATCAAGGGAAAATTAACCTCCTTTCGAGCTCTGTGGGAAGTTTCATGACAAGACACAACCGAAACTGGATCCAGTCAGTGTGGAATTTTTTAAAAGTCTGTTTTTTTTTTTGTATATGGAAAAAGAAATCAAGAGAATGATAATAGTATCTGGAATTGTTAGTATGTTGCTCAAAAAGCCATAAGTGTGGAACAGACAGGCCTTCAGGACAGTTTGGGACACAACTTAGATTGCACAATATATAACTCTGCGAAGCAGGTGTCAACATTTAGGTAGTTCTGTTCATTTTAGTGGCACAGTGTATTTTTATGCCCAGTGTGAACAACAATGATGAACCTTCCTACAAACTCTTCAAACCCTTACTGTCCTGTGGCATGGGATCACACTGTCAAACAGGCCAGGCCAGCATGTCTCATCATCCAGTTGAACTGTAAGCCACACACTGATGATAATGACTCTCTGTCAGTAGCATCCAGCTGTATTGAACCACATCCTGTGTGTCAGGGGAGCAGCTGAGACAAAGATACATTGCTTGTACCTCTAAGCAGGGTCACTAGTTTGTATTGAGGCTTTGCTGATTAAAAATGATGGGATGATATGATTGTGACCGGTATGGATTTCTCACATTCCCAGCCACACTGCCCGTCTACATGTATTCCCTTCCTTTGACAAACCCACCTGAGAGTTCTTCGAACTGAGCAGCCAAATGCATTATTTAAGAGGGAGCAGGCAATCAATACCAAAAACAGTAATGGCAAGGTAGGGAGAGAAAGAAAGAGACACCATAACTTGCTGCTGTCTATCAGCAGCTACAGAGGTCAAATATTGACTTCTAATCCTACAAAGAATTATCTGTCCTCCTTGGTATGTTCTGCTATGTAAATGACGTTGATTACAAAGTTGTTGTTCACATCACTCAATTCTACTGACTCTGATGAATCTAATGAGATGTCAATCACCTTGATTGTCCAACTACTTCTTGAGTAGTTATGATGTGTATTACATGAAAAAGATCCAGTGATCATCACAACGCGTGATGAGGCGCTAACTGCCGATAATGGTAGAGCTATCATGATTCTATGCTCTTGCTCAGCTGTGGAGGAGGACACATTTCCAACGACTCTCTGTTCTGACAACAAAGGAGTTGTGACGAAACAGATACAGGCTGTTCGGACTCGGGAGAAATCGGGTGTTATCGCCACCTGCGTAGTTTGAGAGATTAAAACTGAAAGAGAAGTTATTGACCTGTTTTCACACTCACTATGAAGGTAAGAACACCTGTGGAGCTAAAATATTCAACAGAAACCTCAGAAAAAAAACATTTTTAATGGAAGGGCCTTTTTAAAAAACACAAAATTTCATGGATTCGAAAAATATTTTTCCTCAATCTTTTTGTTTTCTTCAGCATCTTCAGGTTTTTGAGATCTATTCTTTGTGCTTCACTAATGATTTAAATTATATATGCTAATATATTTTATATTTAAATCTTCTATAATATATTTAATGCAAAAATTTATACTAAAAACATGCAATTCATGGATAGTTTATGTTTTAATGTTCTACATGTCCTTCCTCTGGCACAATTTACTGTAAGTTATTTCATTTAAATTTATTTTCATTTTTAAATATCAAAAATTAATATAGTTAATACTTACCCATTCAAAACCACATCCCATTTGTTACCCATATGGCGCCCATAGAACATAGCCCATCTGGGCTTGCTCATGTGGGTCCTATTTGGCTATTCCAAGTAGGTCCCAGATTGAATGCCCATATTAAGCCCATGCCCTCTTGGAACCTCCATAGCCCAAGGAAATCCCATGTGGGGCCCACATACAGGTGTTTGCTGCGAAGTCTGTTGTAAACATACGGAGCCACACGATTAGCTGAAAGCAAACAAGCCTGTTAGCTAAGGAATTTTATTGACAGATTTAATGGCCAATGTGACTGTTGACATTCGGAAAGTCTCAAAATCCACCACACATTTCTCTCACAAATGCTGAGGTTCAGGAATGAGATGCTGTTCATAAATGCACATACAGCGATTCATATGATCTGTGGGTTTATATTACAAGTGTCCCTCAAAATTATATTTGTAAAGCAGATCATGTGCATTTGTGACACAAATGGTGTACATTTATGAAATATAGCTGTGCATATGTGAAACAGATTGCGTGCATTCATGAGATAGATCGCATGCATTTCTGAATCCTAAATACAACTATGAACCAGAGCACGCGCATTCGTAAAAAACCCTGTGTGAGTTTATTCTTTATGAAACTGATCTAGCCTCCCTGTGTACAACGAGAGCGCCACTGCTTTCTAATGTAGTGGATGTGCAATAATACTTAATTCGACAAGTGAAAAGTGAGCCAGAACCAAATTCCTTGTATGTGTAACATACTTGGCCAAAGAAATCTGATTCTGATTCCAGTATGCCAAAAAAGCATATTCCCCAGAGTCAAATGCCCCCCCACCCCAACATGACACAACACCCCCCTAAGTGCACCCCACTAACTGAGATGGACTAAATTTTATTCCAAAATATATTATAAGAAAATCTGTTACAAACCCTACAAGTGGTGAAGTGAAAAACACCTGACAAGTTGGTGTACTTTAGTTCTCTTTACTGTCCATACCCCCGTAAAATGAATTTTAAATATGAAGATTTTTGTCTGTGTAATCTAAATACATAGCTCTTTGCCATAATTGTAACTAAACAAAGACTGTCTAAAACAGGAGCTTACATGAGTGAATAGGTTGAATTGGAAAAGCTGCATTGATTGACACTCTAAATACTATCATGACGAGGAAGCTAGAACTCAAGCTTAAGGAATGCTTTTGCCTGGGGTTTTCCTTCTCTTGTTTTTAATTAACCACGTTGAAACCTACAACTGGAGCAGCAGCTTACACAAATTTAATTGCTACATAATAGCCAGATTAATACAATTGTGAAGCAATTAGGATGATTATTTGCTGGCATAATAATGCACTCAGTGTCTCTTTTTCTCCCCCTTCCCTCCTAGCAGCATTGAAGTGTTTTCTGCAAAGGGAATTTTTTTCCTAGACAGTGGGCACAGATGTGCTTCAGAGTATAACATATGGGTCTTAGAATTCATCAAAAACATTCCTCCAGAGTAGCATTTTCTCAGATATTCCAAAAAATCAATCTAACGTTTTTCAATTAAAACCAATGATTTTATATTTCTCAAGGCTGTAGTTTGACCTTTGCAGAGGCTCAAGATAAACTCACCATGCCATTTACAATTTGTTGTGGACAGTTATGTCAAAATTTCTTATTTGCAGAATTCAGTGAGGATATTTCTGTGCAAGATTTTGATTGCATAGCATACTCTACCAGACTGCAGCACCATCAGCTATATAACTGTCATAGCTGTCAAATGTCTCATTACCCCATGTCAAGTTGAAGGTGTGTTCATATTTATGTCAGGAGGCTGTGTCATATGGGAAAATGGTAGTATAACACATTATTTATTGAGGGGACAATGACAGACAATGTATCTGAGTTTGTTTGAAAAGTGAAAAATAACATACCTCCCCCTAATAATGCAGTCTTGTCAAACATTTATAGGACAGAAAGAAAACAAGGGCAGAGGTGTATGTTTATTGACATCATGACTGGGCAAGGCTGTCACAGGATATGGATATGGAAGAGTACCAAAGAAAAAAAGCAACAACAAAAATACACATTGTGTTTGGAGGAAGTGCTTATCAGTCAACTGCCTTGAGCTCTTTTCAAAAGAGCAACAGGTTAAGTTTCATGGTGTTGTCTGTGTGTATCTGTACCAGTGTGAAAGCTGGAACCCATATCTATTATCAGGAAACTGCAACACAACTCTCACTCTGATTGCAAATTTCCATTATTTGAAAAAGAAGAACAGTCTGTGTCAATCAAAATACCCGTTGACACAGTTAAAACAAGAAGTTGATATAATCGTTGTAGAAAAAATATAAGGTTTGGGTTTACTTTGCTGTTGTGTAACAATCTTTATGTTTCTAAACATTAACTTTACTCAGTAGTGTTTCATTTTTTTCTCTGATATGCTCACATAAAAATATGCTATGCTATACTATAGCAATACAGCTTAAACCATTCCTATGTTGCAGTACACTGTAAACTCTACCAACTTTAACCAGATATAATAATAATATATCCTTTATTGATCCCTCCTAGGGAAATTACTTTTCTGCATTTGATCCATCCTCATCTCTGAGGCGAGGAGCAGAGGACAGCCCTTTTGTACAGTGCTCAGGGGGCAGTTGCAGGTTCAGTATCTTGCCTAACAGTACTGTGACATGTAGCCCGCCGGCACCAGGTATCAAACCCCAGTCTTCCGATCAAGGGGAAATCTCTCTTCCCATTAAGCTATGGCCACCCATATGATATGTATGTATGATATGTATGCAATACACAAAACAGGAATGCATCATAAATTTCACATATATGTAATATTTATCACAGGAAGAGATGTTTGAAAAAATGTGCGTCATTTTTCCATGTTTGGATTCATGAATTAGGCATTTCTGGATATGCCAGCAAACATGGCAGTTTGACCGCAGGTTTAGATGTAAACTGTAAAACTTTGTATCCCCTGTAGAAATGCCAACGAGGGCTTCCATTATTCTGTTTTAAACACTTACTTGCAACAAACTTTAATTAGAGAATTATTTAGTGATTGGAATTGGTTATTGCATGGCATGCAGTGGAATGCACTAAAGGGCACCATTGGGATCTAATTGTGATGGTCAGGGGCTGCTCATTAATTGACTCCTGCTGATCTGGGCTAAAAAGAATCGTCAACAGAAGGCTGTTAACTATGAGTTATTTACACACACACAGAAGCACTGTAAATAAAGATGGCTGTAGCCACGCTCTGCTGGAGTTGTTTTCAGCTGGACATATGACAGAATGATTAGAAAGGTCTGTTTGCACACTATTCAACCTCCCTATGCAGTCACACTATCACCAAACAATGATTGGAGACAGCTTATGCTGAGCAGGCTTTTTGAAATCTAACCTTCAAATGGATTCAAACGGCTATGCCAGAAGTAGAATGCAGTGCCTGCTGAGCCCTGGAGGCTTTGGCCAGACCAATGCAGTTCCATGAGGTCTTGTCTATTTACTGGTTACAAGAAGTTCGGGAAGAGTTACAGAGATCTACAGACTGCCTTCCAGTGACTGAAACCAGTTTTTACACAAAAGATGGACAATCAAGGGTCACAAATAGGCACATAGCATTAGCATCATGTTAGCCCTAACTTTCAGGATCACCAACATGTTTGAGGGTAGTTTACATTAGCTGGTATTGATGTTCCACTCAAAAACTGTCTGAGCAAGCATGCATTTGTCCAGTAAGTTGTCCAACCACTGCATCAAGCAGACAAATGAACAAACTGTTAGTGAAAAGGCATCAGCAGGGGACAGCCTGCACCTGGGGCAGAGGAAACTTCTTCATGTTTTTCAACAACTTTCCCTCTTTCTTTCTGGTCCCTTTATTTATCAATAGGGGGTATTACACACTTTGAAAAAGAAAACATTTCCTACCACCTTGCCTTAAGACAAGCGTTTGTTTCTTTCTCAGCACCTCCTGTTGGCATAACACTTTTTAACAGTCCACTGATAAAAGTCCCTTTTCCATCCATCACAGAGCCAATTTGTGGGCAACTTACAGCTAAGAGTTTGCTAATAGCAAACATATATCATCAATATGCTACTAATGTTTGGTAATTGTGGCCATAATGGTTATGCACCAAAGCTTATACAAGTCGTTGCAGTTCAATCAAATGGGAAACATTTAAATGATGCACAGGAATGTAACTTTATTCTGCAAAAATTGTAAACTTTCAGAAACATGCAGATTAACTGTTTGACCGCCCCCAATTTCAGCAATTTACCACACAAGGAACTTTTTTAACCTGTGAGTCTATAGAATTCCTTTTGTTACATTTTGCTTGCATCATTACTTAGCCATTGATAGAGAATGGAAAACATAGAATTATACACGTTCCTGCCTGACACCAACTTTGAAGAAACTTCCTGCATGACCTGTGTGCAAGCAGTCACACAGGCCCTGTTATCTGACCCGCTACTGTTATCTGACTTACACATTCTCCCTCAGAACACTTTGTTTTTCCTTAATCCAAGGTAACTGCGAGGTGCCAGCCACGACTGGCTCGACTGATTTGGGAGTGATGATTGATGTTATCTGTTATTGCTGTTTCTAAGTGAATAAAGACACTGAGCTGAAGAGGGACCACCAGAGTTGTCAGGGCTGTCACGCAGAGATGTTGTGAGCGCTGACCCTCTCCTCGGCTGAGTTTTGAACCAAACTTCTTGAGTGATCATATTTCTTATATTTATAATAATGAAAGGTTTTGATAGAATAAGGAAAAAACCTAACAGCCATCAACTGCAAAATCCCGACTCACCTTCAAATGTTTCAAAGTAACTTTAAATTAGAAGAAAATATTTTTTTAAATTCCCCAAATCCTTTTTTATAATTCTGGAAACTAACTTTTTATGGCCATCTTTAGAGTCATGCAAGTTAAGGATGAGATGTTCACTGTAATTTAACTCAAGAATTTGCCAGCATGATTTTTTTTTAAATAAAACCCTGTTAGTTTTTATTCTCTAGACTGGAACACCAACAGTGACAATGGTAATTTTTAATTGGGAAGAGTTGTGAATAATATGTTAATTCAATTTCTCTTTTAAATCAAGCCAGTTCAGCATTATTTTAAATGCATATTTCAAACAAACCATAAAAACCATCACCAAAATAGAACAGCAAGAAATGAAAGCCAGTAACAAACTGTAAAAGAAATTTTAAAATATTAAATGTGAAATCAGGTTAAAGAAAATAACCAAAATAAATAGATGACAAATTACACTCACTGGCCATTTATTAGGTACACCTTGCTAGTACCGGGTAGGACCCTCTTTTGCCTTCAGAACTGCCTTAATCCTTCGTGGCATAGATTCAACAAGGTGCTGGGCACATCCATGATCAAAATCTCCCGTTCCACCACATCCCTGCTCTATTGGACTTAGATCTGTGGAGGCCATTTGAGTACAGTGATCTCACTGTCATGTTCAAGAAACCAGTCTGAGATGATTCAAGCTTAATGACATGGTGCATTATTTTGCTGGAAGTAGCCATCAGAAGATGGTACACTGTGGTCATCAAGGGATGGACATGAACAGCAACAATACTCAGGTAGGCTGTGGCATTGCAACAATGCTCAATTGGTACTAAGGGGCCCAAAGTGTGCCAACAAAATGTCCCTCACAACATTACACCACCACCAGCAGCCTGAGCCATTGATACAAGGATGGATCCATGTTTTCAGTTGTGGACACCAAATTCTGACCCTACCATCCGAATGACGCAGCAGAACCCGATATGTAAATCAGGCTACATGGGGTTCAGTGTCTTGCTCAAGGACACTTCATGTGGTGGTGTAAACTGGGATCAATCTGTCAACCTTCTATTGGAAGACACCGTTCTATCCACTGAGCCACAACTGCCCCAAGTACGAAGGTCCTTTGTGTTGAACCTGACTAGTTAAATGAATGTGTTCAATTTCAGAAGGATAGATCAAGGCATTCCATGGCTGGAGCACTTAGGGAGAGCTGATTATTGCTGAGAGGCTTCCTCTAATCTGTGCATGGTGCTTAAATAATGGTGACATGTTTCATCACCTGCCTGGCCATGTCCTGCTGTTCTCTTTTTATTATTCATGCCCTTGCCCCAGTATTTTTTGTTTGTGTCCGTTTTTGTTAGTTTGGTTGCATTATTGGCAGCATTATTTCTTTTCTTTCCCCTCCAACATGCTTCACAGTCCTAATTTGTGCTCATCACATTCACCTGCTGCAAATCTCAGCCCGTTCTGTGTCACCTGCTTGCTCCTCTTTGAAAGTTGTGGAGGAGCAGACAGGGGTTGTGAGTGTTTTTAAGTGTTCCGAGCCTTCGACACCAGTGCCTCGGTTTCATGTTTCTCCTTAAACCTGTTTACATGTCTGTTTGGATTTCCTGTTTACCTCGACCATGGACTGTTTCCCAACCTCATCTCTGCCTGCTGCTATTGGATTAACTGCTCATTGGTTTACCTGGACTCTGACTTGTTTGCGCCTCTTGACACCACTTTTGCCTCAAACCCCAGTCTGTGCTTCCGACTTTTGACCATTGTTTTGTCCTTTGGCTTTGAAAACAAGATTACATCTCTGTTCCTGTCTGCCTGTCTACCAGAGATTATCGACGTTGGACTGCTACAATCCTGTTATGCCGGTTTCTCCTTAGACCGTTACCCTGTGTGACTCTGGTTTGCTTTTCCACTTTGCTTTTAAACTTTCTTTAAAACAATTACTGTGCCATGTACTTGATCTGTGCTATTCAAAATCAGCCAACCTGCACATGAGAAATGGCACATTATTGACATGTAGTCTTGTTGAGATAATCACTGTGATCAAACATCAAATACTGATCAGATATGATAAACCATGTAGGAGCTATAACAATGGTACAAAGTCAAATTTTGAGGTTAAGCTATGCCCATATTTTTAAGCTATAGTAAATATTTTATCGTACATCAATTCCCTATGTTTTAAGAGTATACTGACATACAGTACTTTGATGGAAATGTGATGTTTAGTACGTGGGTCTATGAGGCATTTTTTGTAGGTCCTAAGAAGATACATCTGTGAACCAATTTTCATAATCCTCAATGGGGAGCCGTAGTCATGCCCTTCTACTTCTGGTCCATGGGTCCCCTACTGCCAACAAGAGGAATGAGAGTCAATGGGGCGATAAAAGTTATTTTCTGATCTCATTTGAAATGCACCATAGATTGAACTGTTACCTTCTTGCTAATTAGATAGTTGGACCCAAACGCAGAGAGCACAACAGGAAGCTGGGATAAAGGAAGAATGTTTTTAATAAAGTGCAAAGAACTTACAGAGGGAAAGAAGTCTGGAGGGAGCAGAGGAACGAGCACAGCGTAATTCACAAAACGTCCAAACATAAGAATCATCACGAACATCCAAAGAGCAAAAATCAAACACCAGTAGACAAAGAAACACTGAGCACGCTACTTAAATAGGACTGAAATGAAAGCAAACAAGTCAACAAAAAAAGACACAGTTGTGATGAGCAAGGTACTGTGAAACACATGAGGAGAACAGGAAGTGGAGACGTAACCAAAATAAAAGCAGAGCAGGAAGTGGAAACAGTGACAAAATAAAAGCTGAACACCAAGACAGGGGACATGAGACGCGACACAGACCAAACAGGAAACAAAGAGGAACCAGGGGAAAAATACAAACACAAAATCACAGATGAACTGGAAAAAACAACTACAAGAAATTCAAAAACACAAACAAACCAAAAACCCTAACATGAACATATGATGTTCATTAATTTTAAAGACACATTTTGATGCAGAGATAGCCAAAATTTCCAAAAAGTGGCAAAAGTTAGGTTTTGTGTGAAAATATATATCAAACTATAACACCTGGTCTCGCAAAATTTACGTCACTAAACCACTCGAAGAGTGCTCTCATTGGCCAGAAAGCAGTAGAAGGACCAACCAGTTTTGTGGTGACATTCTGGAAAAAAACACAGGCATTTCGACAGGGAGTGTAAAAATGATGGAAAAGCAAGGCGGTAAAATGACTGAAGATATTCTGCTTTGACGTCATATGCGACTTCTGATTTGTAGTAATTATAATTACAAATTTTTTTATCACACGACAGTCGAAATGCACATCATTACTTCAATTAAATCAATTAAACTGAGGTACATCATATGAGTGATTCATGGACCAGAAAATAATTTTTATTGCTCCATTTACTTCCATTCATTTTTTTTCTGGTCAGGGGACCCATGGGCTGACTGGAAGGGGAGGAGACTACGGCTCCCCATGAGGGCAGGCGGTGGGACTAAAAATTTAAAGGCTTAAAATCGGAAGAAAGATAGTGCTGTTGACACAATTAGCTATGCCTCATAATTTCTCTACTAAGGTTTGTTAAGGTCAAACATTTATCATATAAAGTGCAATTCTGATCTCTTCAAGAATATGAATTTTAAAGCAAAAAATAAGTTGATGGCAAGACATCATAATTCACCGTACTGTCATGACCTCGTGTTAATTCTTCGAGTCACAGTTTTTTTTTTACCAAGTAAGACAAACTCCATGACCATTATTTGACCCAGTTTCAAGCTGATTTAGTTTGTTGGCTTGAAGGTAAAATGTGAAGTCAAGCCATGCCCATATTTTCTAAGAAAGAATAAATTCTTTATAGTCAAATTATCCTACATGCCTTAAAGAGGCCATTTCATACACATTTCAGGACTTTGTGGTTATTTCTTAAGTATTAACTAGTAATATGAATAATCATTCTACACCACATGGACGCATTATTTTGTTAAAAATATAGCTTTTTATGAAATTTTATGAAATTATTCCATATTGTACCTTTAAAGTTTTACTGACAGTTTGATGGTGATCCATGAAAATATCTTGGACCAGTTAGTTTGATTACCAAATGTGTGAAATGTCCACACTGGCCCAACCATCAACGTCAGAAGCGGCAAGTTTATATGTATATTATATATAAGTCTATGGTGGAGTGCGTCAGACAGACGTCAACGGCTCTGCGTCGCTTCGTGAGCGTTATGAGCGGCAACTTTTCAAACTTTTCGAGCCTTTCAGGCGTTGACGCTTGAAACGCTTGAAAAGCTCGAAACGCAGAAAGTTCAGCTAGCTGAACTTTTGACGCTCTTAAAACTCTTGAAGCGGCATGTTAACCAATCAGAGCGTCTCATCGTAGTGATGTACCTGAATGAAGCAGGAAGTCTTCAAACAGGGCGCAGGACAGACAGACGTACCACTGGAAGCAAACCTCATCCATATGTAGCTCCTGGAGCAAATGGTTTAACTCCTCAAACTCAGAACGCATCTGAAGAATGGAAAAATGGGCTGTATCCACAAACGGAGTAAATAAAGCCAAGCCACTCTCTCTATATGATCCGCCATATCTCAGAACATCCGATGACAAAGGAAGCCCCGCCTTCGCGCTCTTTTTAACAGTAAAGCATTGCGAGCTTTAACGCCTACGCGCTCTGACTGGCAGGCATTATGAGCTTCAACTTTCAAACGTCAAACTTGGAGCGTTATGAGCTTTGCTTGACGTTGACAAAGTGGCTGGTGTGAATGCACCATGACTGTGATAATTAAAACATGGGTCCAAGAGACGTCCTTGTAGGTTCTGAGAGGATACATGAGTCTTAAATTTCATAATCTTCAGAGAAAGCAGGGGGCAGGGGCTAATAATTTAAAGGCTTCAAATGGAAAGAGAGGTGGTGCTGTTCACACAATTAGCCACACACCCACAGGAATTTTCTACTGAGGTATGTTTAGGTCCTGACAAAGATTCATCTTATGGAATTTAGTCCAGATCTGATCATGAATATCAGTGTTAAAGCAACAAATATGTTGATGGTGAGACATCTTTGGCATGATGTTGTGACCATGCCCTAAAACTTAGGCTGTATTCACACCTGATAGTCCAGTAGACTAGATTCGATTGGAGACCAAAATTGCAACACTGATGCTGTTTTTAGTTGGTGTGGTTTGCATTCACACTGCTATTTATGAAACATGCCAAATAAGCTTAGCCACATGTTTTCATCCCCGCTTGTGGTGGCGCTGTGGTGTTACTGCACTGGATGTGGAATAACTATTATAAACAATGATTCCGTCACGGAACAGTGTTTTTAAAATGACACAACCTGCTGACTATTCAGCCGGTTAGATCCGGCAAGCCGCGGCTGTTCTTTTGTGCAGAGTGAGTTCTCTTTGCAGGAGAAGATCTGGGCAGGAGGAGCAGGAGTGGGCTGATCACTCACACCTAAAGCTGATCAGGCATCATCAGGCAGTGGGAGCTTATAAGAGAAGCTTGACACTCACTCTTCGCCTGGTTGTTAACTTTTCTGGTAACAGCAAGCCAACATTCCGAGTTTAACTCTATCGATCACTTTCTCCAGTGTTTTGTTGTATTCAATCCCTATGTTACCCTCAAGATCATCTCTGTTGCTCCCACTCTCTGCGTCTCCTGGAGGATCCCTGAGCCCTATGTTCCAACGCCATCCAAGCTCACCTAATCAGTTTCTTCTGCCTGCCCGCTCTCCTGCACCCAGCTCACTCTAATCAAATCAAATATATTTTATGAATCCCCGAAAGGAAATTAAATGTTGTTGTAGCTCAGTTCTTGATTAGGGAGCCATTGTATAGGGTTCTAGCTGTGGACAGGAAGTATCTCCTGTAGTGGTCTGTGTTGGATCTGAAGAAGCTTCTGACTGAAGACACTCTGTTGTTGAGTTACTAAGGCCCTGCGTCAGCAAAATTAAAGACACATAATTAATATGAAAAAAGAGAAGAACAAACAAAAAAAGGAGGGGCCAAGAGTAATCCACCCCCTTCACCTCAACCCCCCCACTCCCAATCTCTCCACCTCCCACCCCCGAGGATACTCATTCTGATTTTCTTTCGAGGTAAGAGACCAGGGGTTGCCAAATCCTATCAAAGTCCCTCAGTTTATCTTTCAAGATGAACTGAATTCTCTCCAAGTGTAACGCTGTGTTCACACCAAATGTGTTTAAAGCGACCAGAGCGTCAGGTGCACATGTAAAGTCAATGTAGAAGTGCGACAATGCGCGACCTGGGCACCCGCAACGCTGCAGAAGCAGATTTGCGGCGCGAAAACGCTTTTCTGCCTGATTTGTGCGACTGATTCGCGATGAAGCGGTTGAAGCGCATCGGAAAATATGCGCTGCATTTCAAGTGGTGCAATTTGTGCAGACGCACGAGTCTCGCCAGACGCTGAAGTTATCTCAACTCCAGCGTCAAGTTGCGCTGTGTCAACCAATCAGGAGCCAGGTAACCTCATGCTCTGACCCAGTTCCCAGGCACCTGTCCACCTGTTCGCCATTCAAATTGGAGGAACAACTCATCACTTCTGTGGCAAATCACCCAGAGCTGTATGACACAAGCTGTTGTCTGTACAGGGACAGGAATAAAAAGGACCTTGCTTGGAGGAAAATAAGTGAAGAAATCGGGCAACCTGGTAAGTTCATTTCAATTAAAGTTTTGAGTCAAAACTTTTGCCTGACCTAGAGAAGTCGCGCAAAAGCCAGCAAGCCCGCCTCGTCCCGCTGATGTACAAATACTCTATTTAGCTAACCAGACAATATGTTTATTCAGAAGACTTCTGCAGGAGAAATTGGAAGAGCCTCATAGACACATACCCGAAGGAGAAGAAGAGTGGGTCAGCAGCAGGATCGGGGAGAAAATGGAAGTTCTCCGCCATCATGGGATTTCTGGACTCCTTCCTCACCCCGCGAGAGACCAGCAGCAACATGACACATTTTAGTATTATCTTTAACAAATTCTACAATGACAATAATCTGCTATATAGGAACATAACACGGTAAAGACAAATTATTCAAGAAAATAAAGGGAGGTTTGTGTATGTTGGAGGCATTTTTATTAACAAAACTTGCTAAATGTTTTTGTTAGCTCTTAAAAGAGCTGTTGTGGGGAAGTGACAAGGACTTCTACTCTTTTGGCTGCCGAGGCACCGCTCCCTCTCCCGAAAAGGGAGCCATGAACTTCTCCCTCACCAGTACAGCCTCTCTGGAGGAGTTGTTTGCCACTACACGACCCAGGCCTGGCAATGGCTCAACTACACCTGGTGCCGCGCCCCTCACAGCAGGTGCCCCTCTCTCGTCCAAACGATGCAGGAAATTGTGGAGAACACACGTCGCCTTCACACAGGTTTCTGCAGCATCAGGATGGAGCTCCATGGAGCATCAATATAACCTCCACTGTGAGGAGAGGATGCCAAAGGCACACTCCACTACCAGCTGGGCCCTGGAGAGGCGATAGTTAAAGATCCTCTTCTCCAATGGCAGGAGGCGTCCAGGGAAAGGCCTCATGAGCTCCCTCCGCAGCGGGATCGCCTCATCAGCCACAAACACATGGGGCTGTGCTCCACGGTGTTCTCCACCCGGTAGAGGCTGGTCAGGAGGCAAATGGAGAGTCCCAGCACAAAGAGCCTGACCAAAGGTGGAGTTGGCCAGAATGCCACCATCGCTGGTCTTCCCATACCCCCAACATCAATGATGCAGAAGCAATAACTTGCATCCACAACAGCAAGGAGAACAATTGAGAATGTTCCCTTGTAACTGTAGAACATGGATCCTGAGTTGGGGGGTGCCTTCATCAGGACATGCTTCCCATCCAGAGCTCCACAGCAGAGAGGGAAGTTCCACCGCTCCTGGAATCCCTCTGCGATGGACCGCCAGTCTTCAGTGGAAGGTACAGCCAGGTAGTTCTCTTCAGTGAAATACATTATTCAAATTCCAAAATGATTTCCTGATCTAAGAATACAATTACACCACATATAAATGTATACATAAATCATTATTTTGTAATTATATTACAATAATTATGTGTGTAATTATATGAATAATTATATAATATATAGCGGTGCACCGGATCAAGAAAAGTCATGGTTCTCTTTCCATTAAAGCCTTTGTTTTGCACAACAGATTCTGGCCTCATGTCTGCAGCAGAACACACTGTGCTCCCACACACACGACCTGAACGGTGCAGATGGTTTTTTGAGCTTCTCTCATCCCCTGCTAGTCATGACTACTGATGCTGTTCTCTTTTGAACAAGTGGAGCATCTGTCCTTCATGTGAACACAACTCTTTATTTGTTTTCATCAACTGATCCGCAGATGTGCGTGCAGAATCGTAGAGAGATATCCGTGTGGATCACGGATCATGTGTGAACCGTTGCACCACAATTGATAATTGATATTATATAAAACAGTCACTTCTGTTGTGTCTTTAACATAACTTTGTTTAATCGGTAGCTACTTTTGCAACAACAGTGTCCCTCATTCATTATTCCAACATGCTGATCAGACAAAATTAACAGATATATTAATAGAAATAAAGTGTTACATGTTGAAATGTATCCGTTTCATTCACACTATATATAGAGTTTTATTACTAACCGCAGGCAGATGGACAGGCGCTCCGCAGGTGGGATTGAGCACCTGTAGTTGGTGTCAAGGCGGGCGATGCTTTGCCCGACGCGGGACAGCAGCTCCTCAAACTGGGCGAGGGACAGACGGTGGTCCCGCTGAAAGTGGCCGTCATCCAGACGCAGCTCTTGGAGCAAGTGGTGAAACTCGCCAAACTGCTCCCACTTCTGGAGAACCTCATGGACCCAAATACGGTGAGGCCGTCCTCTATGCAACTGCTCTGCTCTCCACAATAATTAGAGAATGGCAACTCTCTCTTCAAATGCTAGATCGACAGGTGCCATCTTGCTAAAAACCGTCTGGCACAACTTCCTCCCACAGGTTGCGTATTTCCTCTTCACGCGCGTCTATATTTCATATTTTGAGGCGCGACCAGTCTGAGTTGAACACGCTTTGAGGTGCAAAGGTTCACGTGACAAGCTACAAGCGTACAGGGCTTTTTGGTCGCTTTAAACGCATTTGGTGTGAACACAGTGTAAGGTTTTGCTGTTATAAGGCAGTATACCAAAAAGTGTTTTTGTCCATTATTTAGCTTCTTTAGTCCCTCGGATGTTCCCAAGATGATTAAAATAAGGTCTGGGTCAAGTTTAGTCCCTTTAATCAATGAAAAAAAAAATCAAATATTTCACGGAGTTTGGGGCAGAGAGCTAAACCATGACATAAGGTAGCCTCCAAGGTCACACATTTCTCACACAATGGAGAGACCTCAGGAAACATTTTATGCAGCCTTGTTTTGAAGTAGTGGAGCCTGTGTAGTATTTTAAATTGGATCAAGCAGTGCCAAGCATTAACCGAACAGTCATGAATGTCCTCTAAACTCTTCTCCCACACATTGAGAGGTATCAGGGTTCAAATTCTCCTTCCCACTCCTTTTTTATCCTATCCATATTAGGGACGCACATATTTTGTAGAGTCTCATATATTTGTGAGATTATACAACGTGGATTGGGGGATAGATTAAATAAACTCTCTATTTTATCTGGGTATGCCTTCTTACGTGCGCCGGGTATACTGGCAGCCTGGAGAGTGAAGGTCAAGTTCCTGTGTTCTCCATGTCTCCTTGAATTTCCCTTCTGGGATAAATAAAGTATTTTCTTTCTTTCTTTCTTTCTTTCTTTCTTTCTTTCTTTCATTCATTCATTCATTCATTCATTCATTCATTCAAGTGGGGAAGGTGTGTTTCGACATAATTCCTAATTTGAAGATACCTGAAAAACTGATTCTTCCGTAAATTAAACCTCTCTTGGAGATGCTGGAAGGAGGCAAAGGTCCCTTCTATAAATAGGTTGCCCACAGTACCAATCCCCAGGCGTTTCCAGGTGGAAAAGGCTGCATCCAAAATGTAAGGGGTGAAAGAAGGATTTGAACTTATAGGTAGCAAAAAAGAAACTGCCTTGAGTTTGAGATGTTTCCCTAGTTGTTTCCAAATCTTAATTTAATTAATTAATTAATTAATTACATTAAATTAAATTATAGGATTATGTTTAAAACAGGCTGTATTCACTGGTACAGGGGACAGCACAACAGCTCTAATAGAATAGGGGAGACAGTCTTCCCGTTCCATCTCTAGCCCGTCATAGGGTATCGGGTTATCATCTTACCAGTATACCATGGAACTTATCTCAGTAGCCCAGTAATACAAATTGAAATTAGGCAGTGCCAGTCCCCCCTTGCTTTTCTGTTTGCAAAGATGGTCCTTATTCTATGAGATTTGGTGTTCCATACAAAGGGGAGAATAATTGAATCCAATTTAGTGAAAAAAGATTTAGTGTGGTAAATAGGTAGATTTTAAAAAAGATAAAGTAACTGAGGAGGAAAAATCATTTTAATAGCATTCACTCTGCCTAGCAGAGAACTGGGTAGTGTTTTCCAAAATTGTATATTATTTGTTAACTTATTTAGCAAAGTGGGGAAATTGGACTTATAAAGGTTGTTATACTTATTCGTAATTGCTATGCCTAAATAGGTTATACTTTCTAATGCTATTTTGAGGGGGAACTGTTTAAGCCAATCTTGATCTGTTGTTTGGACTGGAAGTAACTCGCTTTTACCCCAATTAATCTTGTACCCGGAAAAGCTACCGAACAATTTGAACGTTTCAAAATTGAGGGAATCGTAATCTTGGGCTGAGTGGCAAATAGTAAAATGTTGTCCACGTACAATGATATTCTTAGTGTACCTTGTGTTGTAACCATGCATATCTGGATGTGACAGAATAGTCTCGGCCAGCGGCTCTATGGCTAATGCAAACAGAAACCAAGGAGGAATGAAAAAATAATAATACACAATCCAAAGAGGGAGCGATGACTATGGCAAAATACAAAATACAAACATGGAGCGATAATTGTGGCTATGACTCTATGAATAAAACTATGATACTATAATACTAAGATACTAAAGATGATAGAGAATGGAAACATAGAATTATACACGTTCATGCCTGACACCAACTTTGAAGAAATCTCCTGCATGACCTGTGTGCAAGCAGTCACACAGGCCCTGTTATCTGATCTGCTACTGTTATCTGACTTACACATTCTCCCTCAGAACACTTTGTTTTTCGTTAATCCAAGGTAACTGCGAGGTGCCAGCCACGACTGGCTCGACTGATTTGGGAGTGATGATTGATGTTATCTGTTATTGCTGTTTCTAAGTGAATAAAGACACTGAGCTGAAGAGGGACCAGCAGAGTTGTCAGGGCTGTCTCGCAGAGATGCTGCGAGCGCTGACCCTCTCCTCGGCTGAGTTTTGAACCAAACTTCTTGAGTGATCGTATTTCTTATATTTATAATAATGAAAGGTTTTGATAGAATAAGGAAAAAACCTAACAAAAGACACGACAGACTACACAACAGAAGACAAGAGACAACGGTCCAGCACTGAACAGACAACAGAAAAAACCTTAAGTAGTGCCGCACCCAGACAAGACACAGGTGCAGACAATAAGCTAATTGACAAAGGTGAGGCACAGGAAATGACAAGACCATATATGGACACAGACTGTTAAAACCGGAGAAGAGACTAACAGATCCTAAGCATGAAAACACACAGCACAAAGACCAAGACAACAATGATTCACAGATCAACAATGTACACACCATGACTCAACATAAAGGCAAGATACTATAAACAAACCTAAATCTAAACTAAACTCCTTCCTTGTTTTTACATGTTTTGGGACTTAGACTCTGGCTATGTCTGCAAGTTCCATACTGTTCTGACTGTTACCTAATTTGTTTTTTTTCCCCAGTTCATTCCCATCTACATATCCTCACAATAAACTGTTTAAACTGCTACCTCGTCTTTTTCTCTGTGCATTTGGACACAGCTTCTTTATCAGAAATTACAGCAGAGGAATGTAAATGGCCCGTATTTCTGTCAAACGTTTTGAGTCTTGATGACTACTCAAAGAGCTTTAAAGAGGCCATTTCATACAAATTTCAGGACTTTGTTGTTATTTCTTAAGTATTAACCAGTAATATGAAACATTTTATATATAAAAAACGTCAGGAAACACTGATTAACATACCTTTTAATCTGTCTGCATCAAAATCTGCCGGTTTCTGGCTTGTTTCATCATGCAGCTTCAGCTGCTTCAGCAGAAGTTCGTTCATATTCATTATTTGAATTTGCTGGACTTAGATTGGCTAACAAACTAGCCTATGAGAGCAAGGTATACTGTTTCCTGCCCCGCTGCACATGGCAACATCAGACATTCTCTCTTTCTGTTAGCTACATCTTATGCTACATCTTAACCATGCTAGGCGTGGTTTCAACTGCGGGAGCTGATGAATACTAATGAGCAAACTAAACAAATACAGGCCGTTCGAGCTCGGAATTTGTGCATAGTTTGAGAGATAAAAACTGAAAAAGAAGTTACTGGGCCACTTCCACATTCAATACAAAAGTAAGAACACATGTAGGGCTAAAATATTCAACAGAAACCTCAGAAAAAAACGTTTTTAATGGAATGGCCTATTTAATGGTTACAAGGGGACAGTAAAATTGTCCTCTACAGTCCAGGAGCACCTCATTGATACCAGTTGCAATTTCTAAGAAACATCATCATCAGAAAGTTAGCCCATCGATTTCTTATGTGTAATTGTAGTGAAACTGTAAAATAAGGTAACACCATTTAACACAAGATGCAAACAAGACACACAGATGGATGTACACTATATTACCAAAAGTATTCGCTCACCTGCCTTTACTCATACTATGAACTGAAGTGCCATCCCATTCCTAACCCATAGAGTTCAATATGATGTTGGTCCACCTTTTGCAGCTATTACAGCTTCAACTCTTCTGGGAAGGCTGTCCACAAGGTTGAGGAGAGTGTTTATAGAAATTTTTGACCATTCTTCCAAAAGTGCATTGGTGAGGTCTCACACTGATGCTGGTCGAGAAGGCCTGGCTCTCAGTCTCCGCTCCAATTTATCCCAAAGGTGTTCTATCGGGTTCTGGTCAGGACTCTGTGCAGGCCAGTCAAGTTCATCCACACCAGACTCTGTCATCCATGTCTTTATGGACCTTGCTTTGTGCACTGGTGCACAGTCATGTTGGAAGAGGAAGGGGCCCGCTCCAAACTGCTCCCACAAGGTTGGGAGCATGGAATTGTCCAAAATGCTTTGGTATCCTGAAGCATTCAAGGGGCCAAGCCCAGCTCCTGAAAAACAACCCCACACCATCATTTTCTCCTCCACCAAATTTCAGTCGGCACAATGCAGTCTGAAATGTACCGTTCTCCTGGCAACCTCCAAACCCAGACTCGTCCATCAGATTGCCAAATGGAAAAGCGTGATTCATCACTCCAGAGAACGCGTCTCCAGTGCTCTAGAGGCCAGTGGCGGCGTGCTTTACACCATTGCATCCGACGCTTTGCATTGCACTTGGTTATGTGTTGCTTGGCTGCAGCTGCTCGGCCATGGAAACCCATTCCATGAAGCTCTCTGCGTACTGTACTTGGGCTAATCTGAAGGTCACATGAAGTTTGTAGCTCTGTAGCAATTGACTGTGCAGAAAGTCGGCGACCTCTTTGCACTATGCGCTTCAGCATCCGCTGACCCCTCTCCATCACTTTACGTGGCCTACCACTTCGTGGCTGAGCTGCTGTTGTTCCCAAACGCTTCCATTTTGTTATAATAGAGCTGACAGTTGACTGTGGAATATTTAGGAGCGAGGAAATTTCACGACTGGATTTGTTGCACAGGTGGCATCCTATGACAGTTCCATGCTGGAATTCACTGAGCTCCTGAGAGCGGCCCATTCTTTCACAAATG
Organism: Pachypanchax playfairii; assembly: GCA_006937955.1. NCBI lineage: Eukaryota > Metazoa > Chordata > Actinopteri > Cyprinodontiformes > Aplocheilidae > Pachypanchax > Pachypanchax playfairii. The sequence continues at coordinate 1,433,630 of SSNP01000107.1, forward strand.
TCTTTCTTCACAGTCTGCATGCCTGAGTTCTTGACTTTATACACCTGTGGCCAGGCCAAGTGATTAGGACACCTGATTCTGATCATTTGAATGGATGAGCGAATACTTTTGGTAATATAGTGTACCTGCATGTGTAACTGTGCAGCACTCAGCAGCTCAGAAAAAGTCATGCCTGGTCATTAATAATTATGTTCAGTAACAGCAAGAATTTAATCGGAAAAGTGATGGAAGCTAACAACAATATTGCAGCTGCCCTGGGATACTGCCAGTATAGAATTCTTAATATTTGATTATTTTAATCCAAAAGTTCATTATTTATTATTCAGTGGGTCTGGAGCTTCATAATTTTGCTTCCAGAAAGTAAAAAATTCAGCAATGAAGCAATTAAGAGGATGTTCAGCAGTGGATACCAAATTCACCTCCAGCTAACATTTATAATATTCAAAACTCACAGTGGATTCTATTCCTTGGTATCATTATGAGTCTTCACTGCACAGCAACTTTGAGTCGAACATGAGAATTGTTGGAGGCAATGTGTTCCTTGGGGTTTAGGGGAAATTAAAGTTTTAGAAATTGGTTCATGCCAATCAATGCAGTGAGGAAGGGGAGGGAGAGGCAAAATACGAGAAAGATGCAGGAAGGGAAAATAATGAGGCCAAGAGTGCAGTAAGGATGAACTACCATGATGAGTGACAGTGATGGAGAAAAAGAGGAGGGTGAGACAATCAGGAAAAACCCAAACTCTCTGAATTCATCCTTTGCTCAGTGTACCCAACTCTTCTGCAGCATTTGTCCCTTTATAAACTGCCAATCCACTCAAAGCATTTCCTTTCTCCATGCCTCTGTCCTACTCTCCCTGATGCTCCCACTACCATCATCCTTTCTTTACACCTTCCAGTGTTATATTCCTTCCCTTCTACACTGTTTAGACCCCTCCCCACTTCCCTTCTTTGTCCCCCAGCCAGCTATGAATCACATAGAGGCCAGGGACTGAGAGGTTGCCAGGGCCTACTGATGACTCCCAGCCTGACCATAACAAGTGGCTGACAGCTCTATTTACGTAAGACCAGCACGCAGTGTGGAGAATCAGTCGACACTAAGTTACACAAATAAACAGTGTAAAAGGCAAAGATATGTCACAGGAATGTTTGGAGTGGCTCTGAATAAATGCAGGAAAAGCACTGACGATAGGATTTTTGGCCTTAGGGCGAAGATCCAGGATTTGTTATTTTTTTCTCTTTTTTCCATATGAGTAGAGAGGGGTGATGGGACCCAAGGGATGGGGGCCTTTAGACCCCTATATCTGCCCCCATACATTTCCCATCAGGCAGAGCCTTGCTGACTGGTGTTTAGCTGTTATATTAGGGCAAATGTGCCTTTTTGACCTTACATCTAGGACAGAAGCGATGAGCTCTCCAGTTAATAAAACATCTTTGAATGGAACGCAAAACAAAAAAAAAAATGGTTTTACAAGCAACAAAAATTTACTCTTTAGAGTTCCAGAGTGGAAGTTAGATCGGGAGTCTGTCTTTTAAAACATGTTTTAACTTCAGTCTTAACCATAAGCGGCTGTTTATTATTAGGCATTCGTTCATATTTTAGGCAAGGACATTATTTTTGCTGGTGTGTTGTTGCTTATTTATTGAGTGAGTAGCTGAGGGGGGAGGTGAAGAGCATGTAGAATCTCTCTCAGCCTGACAGCTGGGGGAGAAAGTGTATGAAATAAACATAGGCTTGATGCAATGCTCAGAACCTTGCTCTGCTGTGGCCTTGGAAGCCTATCGTATCATCCCGCCAACCCCTCACTCCCCACTTTGTTTCATCCTTTCTATCTTCCTACAACACATATAGACACTGACACACACATTCCCCAGAGTTGTAGATACAGACTTTCTCATAGACCTAATAGGGTCAAACAGACTCCAAATCAATTGTAAAACCTTCTATCTAGAGCTGAGCTTACTCTAGACGACAGATTCTGCCAATGAAGTCCTCTCTTTTGCTGAACACAAGCATACTGTAGATGACACGTGTCAGGTTACACTTTGATAAAGTGTGTATGGGAAACTTTGAAAGTACAAATGTTGTGAAATAAAGTTGAATTTCAAAATGAGTTTTCAGGATACTGAAAACATCCATGATGGACTGAGTTAATGAGGTAAAATGATTTCAAAATGCTCTGTACTTGAGCACTTCTTTTGTGTACACAGTCTCTCACAAGGAGTCTCACACACACCGTAATCATCTTTGATTCAGGGTCTCTATTGCATCCTGACAGCCGTACTGCCTATCTGTTATGGTTTGTGTGGCACTATAGTTCCCTAAAGGATATTTGTGCTAAAGGAAAATAAATAAAGAAGACATGTAAAAAGAATTCTAAACCTTTGTATTAGAAAACACATATATATTTACAGTAGATTTTACCAGAGGTCCCCAAGTGTTCATTTTTTTTTCTGGACACATGGGGCTGCATGGTTAACCTGGCTCTGCCAGATCTATGTGTAGCCCCACCTCTTGTTGAGTCGGGGAAACACATACATCTGGAACCGCTCCATTTGAAACCGTGTATAAAAGGGACAGCCGTCTGGTTTAATATTTTGAGCTGATTGGAGGACGCACCAGCAAGTGTCTGCCTTTCATAATTTGTCTTTAGCCAATCACAGTAAATCAAGCTCTTGCAAATCCAGTCGAGAGTAAAATACACATCGTTACCACCAAGAAGAGGATGGGGGATTGCACTGAATTAACAATTCAACCCAATCGACTGGTTCCTTAGATAGGAAATGTTTCATTATTAATTGGTTGATTTTTCTGTACAGTGCCTTGAAATGACTTTGTCATGAACTGACGCTTTATAAATAAAATAAATAAACTTGAAACTTTTTTTGCAGACTCCATTGCTTTGGATGCAGTAATTTCCCCATTCACTGTCTGGAAATTGGTTATAAAAAACAATAACACCTAGTGTTTTGATTACAAAGCTTTAAAAAAAGAAAATATAGACATTTTGCACTCATATATCTCACTACATATAATGACAGCCTTTCAGTTGAACACAGAAACATTTTCACAACATAAAAAGGCTCTTAATAAACCGAGGTAACTATTTTTTTTATATATTTTTATTTTGCTGACACTGATGCCCTTCTAACTACAGTTTTTGCATCAGTCATCACACAAGCATGGACACTGTTCTTGATATTGTTGAAGTCAAGTACCAAAAGACTTCATCGAGTTCAGGATCAGAGAAGAGACAAACTGGTTAAGACTCTCGAAACACAGCTTTACAATTCTCTCAAAAGTTTAGAATGCATTCTGGAGATCAATACATATACCTTGCTGGGCACCGGAGAGATCTGATCTGCCTTCCTCTTTCTGCCTGTTTTATTAAGTGCCAGCGAGGGTGTCAAAGTGAAACCTAAGGAAAGTGAAACTTAACTAGTGTCAGTAATTTCCCATTGAACATCTAATATAATAACGACCTGAAAAGGAAATGGTTAACAAATGGTTAACAAAGAGCTTGCATGGTCTACATACAGTAGCTATTAAGTTTACACCTCTTAAAAGTACAATCTTTAATCCAAGTCAAAAATATAGTAATGAAAAGCACACGACTATTGTAAGATCACATAAGATAACAAAGTAAAACATTTCTGTTAATAGGGTCTCCATTGTAATTTCGTTGTACTTGTTGCAATGACAATAAATCTCAACTTTGAACTAAAAGCTCTTCTCCACAATAGCTATTCTAAAACGTCTGAGGGACATAGACCTCTTCTTATTGGCAGGTCTGCTGTCCTGTCCCTCCCTGTCTTCATCTCCCTCATCTCCCATGACATAACTATTGCAGTAGGATCAAGATTTATTTCCCACAGGTGCTATAATCTGAAAGATTAGTGCTGAAAAATAAGAAGAGTTCAATTCCAGTTTGTGACAGTAAGTGACAAATAGAGATGCTGAGGATTGCAGAATTCTTGTGGCACATTTTGAGACTTCATTTTTCATGGCTTGGCCATGCAGTCTGAAGATGTGCCTACTTCCATCTCTGTCAATCATACTAAAAAACAGCAGAGCAGATCTTTAATTCAACTACACAGGAGCTCATACAATTCATAAGGGATGGTGTTTTCTTGTATTTGCCCCAATTCTTACCTTTCTTGACCACCCAACTGTGCTCTCTTTCTACTTTTCAGCATAGAGTAAAGCATCATACCACAATCCAACTCTGATGAACTAAAAATTTGAGAAGAATAAATGAGTAAAAGTGAGTGTCCACTTAGCAGTCCTCATTTTTTCTTTTTGTTTCATTTTAAAGAGGCCACTTCATACAAATTTCAGGACTTTGTGGTTATTTATTAAGTATTAACCTGTAATATGAAACATTTTAAATCTAAAAAATGTTAGGAAACACTGATTAACAGACCTTTCAATCTATCTGCATTAAAATTTGGTTGGTTCCGTCAGGCTTAGAGCAGCAGCATATTCATATTCATTATTCAAATTTGCTGGACCCAGATTGGCTAACAAACTAGCCTATGAGAGCAAGGTATACTGTTTCCTGCCTCACATGGCAACGTCAGACATTCTCTCTTCCTGTTTGCTACGTCTTATGCTTCAGCTTTTAGCAAGCAGCATGCTAGACGTGGTTTCAACTGCAGAAACTGCCAAATACTAACGAACAAATTAGTTGTGATGAAACAGATACAGGCCGTTCGAACTCAGGAGAAGTCGGGTGTTATCGCCACCTGTGTACTTTGAGAGATAAAAACTGAAAGAGAAGTTGTTGACCTGTTTTCACACCCACTATGATGGTAAGAACACCTGTAGAGCTAAAATATTCAAGAGAAACCTCAGAAAAAACGTTATAATGGAAGGGGCTCTTCAAGACAACTTAAAAGATAAGAAGGTGTCATTTAATTATCACACAAACTGGTAATGATAATGCTTTGGTGTAAAAAAGGCTCAAGGAATAAAAAGCAAATAAGCAATTACAAAATTCCAGTTAAAAAATTGGGGTTGTTTGGCAAAAGCAGAAACATTCTATACAATATTTCACAGGTAAAACACCAGAATTTCATGAGATCTCCTATGCTATATACTGTATATATATTAGGGGTGTAATGGTTCACGGGAATGTACTGAACCGTTCGGTTTGGTTCGGTCCACATACGTACCATTTCGGTTCTTTTTTTTTTTAATACATTTATTTTTAGAGTGATATTAAGCGCAGCGGAAGTAGTTTCCAGGCGAGTTTCTGCACTGACGCTGTATTGCGTGACGCACAGCGGAGCTAAACAAACACGAAGTAAATACATGAGCAGAGGGGTGTAATAGAACACGCATTCATACGAACAATTTCGGTACTGGGCTGTTGGTATGATGCAGATGTTTACCAATCCGATTACAGCTAGTTAACTGGCTTCTTCAGAGCAGAACAGAGCATCTTCAGTGGCAGATTGGAAGTTTGTCGTCAGCACCGGACTCCTGCGTAATTTTTTTTTTTTCCTCTAGCAGACGTCATGGCTGATGTAAACCAGAGCTGTATAAGGAGAGTTACGACACGCTTTGAACTCGCCAACTCGCGGTCACATGGTTCATGGAGCTCTCAATAGTTCCAAACATCCCAGCGCCCTAAGTCAGTTTGAATGGCGTATGGCGGGACAGATCACAAAAATTTAATATTTTTACATTTCTCCTTGCAATTTTTGGTAATTATTGAATAACAATGTGTCTTACTTCCTTCACAGAGTAACCTATTTTTATTTTTATCCAAGCATTTCTAGGAAGACAGACACTCGTCACTGTTCTACATTTTAGAGGAATACGAGAGTCCTAACATTGTTGAATACATTTAGACCACATACGTATATTACTGTAATATATTATAGCAATATATTTGATGTAGTAATGCAACACACTGCTCAATATAAGCATATTTAATAACTTTATGTCGTACAAGAAGCCCTAAACTCGAGTTGTAATACCCAATTTAAAGTGGTTTTCTGAAAGCTAGAATTATAATGCAACGTCTCTGCTCCAGCTTACCTTGAAGAAAATATGTAGCTGTTTATGCTTTGAATGATGACCTGTTATGTTCAATAGAATACATTTTACAATTATTACTTTATATTTTTTTATGTGAACACAATACATGTATCTATAACCCAGTTTATCAGGCTTATGTCACTCATTAAAAAGAAAATTTCAATAAAACTGTATACTCAAACACAGTAGATAAGAAAAATGTGTGTTAATTGTGAAAAAATAAATAACCAAACTTGTACAACATGTATAGTAGCAATTTTAAAAAAGTATTTTTACCAAGATTCTGTTTAGTTATTACATATGCACCAATAAGCTGAATCTCAACAATCGGGAAGCTATCAGGAGGATGATGGAAGGCTTCTGGCAGAGTTCCTGTACATTAAGTAGACATGTCCCAGTCCTGGCCTGAGTGTGAACCAGCTAATTGAAAACACAACTACTCCTGATCTCACCATCAGTGAAACCTGTATTATGTACCACCTTACAGGATACATAGTAAACAAAGTCATAAAACAGTCCAACATCTGCGATGAATGCTCTACTTCAATAACACAAAATGATGATAGTCCAGAAGGAGAGCACAGTACCCTGTTGACACTGAAGGAATTCAAACCAGGAGTGTTGTGTCGACCTTCACATGAAGTCTTCAGTCTGGTCCAGAAAGTTGAGGAGAAATTCAGAGCAAGGTCTAGTGCATCTTTCATGGAGCTCCCAAATGCCATTGACACTCTAGAGAGAGAAGCAAGACTGTTACAAAGCATGCTACCTGCATGTCATGATGTGCAAAAAAAAATAACCAGCAGATTCATCAGGCTGAGACTGCGAATTGCAGGAAAACAGATCTTCCATGAGAGAAGAAAAAGGTGCTGTCCAATTCTGGGCATCTTGCAAGTAAAAGCCAAACAAAAACCATAAAGAAAAAGCAGCAACACAAAACAACATCTTGTAGCACCACAAGCAAGCCTCCACCAAACACCTTGATCGTTGCCATGGAGGAACTGGGTCTCTCTCTTGAAAGCCGCCCCCACCCACGCCAGCTTCAACACCAGTATATATGTACGGTATTTTTGTAGGGATGTTTTTGGTTCCTTCTACATTAATTTAATTGATTCTACATAAATTAGTTCATGATATTGAAACATTCAGGAAGTAAAATATAAATTCAGTGCATTAGCTTTGGTATGTAATACAGTAATCTTATAATTTAGATTTTCTTTTGACAGCCTCCCCATCAACCAGTCAGCTCCAACACACCATCATTCCACTTACCCACTTATGCATCACTCCATCATAGACCAAACTGGGATTTTCCACCACCGTTGTTACTGATCAGCTCTCCACTCAGCCACTACTTTGAAAACATGAAGATGGACACACAACACGTGTAACTTGTAATAGTTAAATAAGATTTTTTTTCAGTTACTCTTTGACATTTATTTATTGATAGTTATGTTATTGTTAATTCCTATTTCTTGTCATTCCCTACTTAATCACAAAATTGCAAATGCAAATTTTATAAAGCAAGTGGAAATGAGTAGTTCTATGGAAAATATCTAATTTTTAAAAGTTATGGGGTTCGACTACTGTTCCTGAAATATCTTAATTCTACCCTTTATCATTTGAGTACACAAAAGGCATGATTTTTTATTTTTTTACTAATTGTTTAAGTGTGCCTGAAATTTTAGTCAGGACATCACATATTTTGTGCAGTTTTTCTCGCACTTCGTTCACTGCACTAATCTTGTCCCTCTGTGCCTGCTGGACAGCGTCAGTTAGCACCCAGCTACTTCCAGGTGCGCCATGCGCCCAAGGCGCACTAGTGGTACAGGCTGACCCTTCAGCCACATCTTCAGTTGCCGCCCGGGATGCCTCGTTGGATGCTTTGTCCACAGTCACTGGGGGGGAAACAACGAGATTTGGTTTTGATTTATATTTTGATGATGGATACATTTGATCTGTAACAATAAAAGGCTTAGTCTCCTCTGCATGGTCAGTGTCTCCCTCCTTCTCCGATGCCATGCACAGTTGCTGGTTCGAGTACTGCTGAGATCCTAACAGCGAGCTGTGGGGAATCAGAGGTGCCAGGGGCTCCGCCAGTGGCAGACACACTCTGGCGGTGGCAGCCCATCTTTTTTTTTTTTGCCTCCACCTTTAGATCGGACCATTTTTTTTTATATCCGCCACAGATCTCTCTGAAGAACTCACAGCATTGACGGCTTCAGCAACGCTGTGCCACTCCATGGATTTTCTCTTATTTGTTATGCCACTGCTGTGACCTCCAAAAAGCACTTCTTTTTGTTTTTCCACCTCACCCACAAGTACCTCAATTTCTGCTTCAGTGAAGTTGCGCTTCCTTGATCTTCCTTGATCTGCGGTCGCCATCGTTATTGGCGGAATGCTGTAATGAGCCGGCTCATTTATATGCACAAGGCACTTTGCATTGACCATTTACGGCAGAAAGTGGGCATGTTGAGGGCGGGATATGATCCAGAAACACCTGAGCACCTAGCACATTTCTAGGTAAAGTGTGATTTTATAGGTCCCAAACTTACTTGGCGTAAGTAGATTTTTTTTGCTGAGCTTAAGTACAGTTTTAGTAAGGATTCTACGCATTGTTTTATAAATGAGACCCCTGGTTTTTACATGAATTTCATCCTAGCTTCAGTCCTTTCAAAATATAATAAACTATTTGTGTGTTTTTGAGATTTAACCCCTTTAATGCCAGGTTTTGTCATTAAAACCTGGACTGAAAAAAATAGAAAAAACTGCTAAAATTGAATAATTTTCCATGTGCAAAATCTACAGAACTTTTTTCTGGGGTGGATTGTAAGACTCTTGGAATGTCACAAATATTCATAATTTTTATTTTTTTTTACTTTATACTCTTTGTGTAATGTCATATTTTCATAGAAAATCAAACCTTTAACCTTTACAAAAGTCCTCTTACAAAATAGCCAATTTGAACTGTTTATTACAGAGCATTGAACAAAGAACAAGTAGTGTGTGTGTGTATATTATTGGCTGCAGGCAGAACAGAAAACTGTTGTGTGCTCTTTGCACACAACTAGCAGTTAGCACAGCAGCGTGGATGAACGCTCCTCTTGCCTTTGCAGAGATGACATTTCTGGCTTTGTGTCCCTGAAACTTGGCCTTCCCATCTCCTCCCTCCAGAGACTGCTGGTAGCTTTGCCCTGGGAGGTGTGCACCTCAGCAAGGATGAGCAGTCAAAAACCACAGAGATCCACCACGTCCACATCTGTCCAGTTGGCGTGCTTTCTCATGCCCTCCGTGTTTATATGCTGAAGGGTTATTATGAGGATCTCTTCGGTTAAAAAATAAATAAAGAGTCCTCAATCGTTTCAACTTGGCTCACGGCGGTGATTCCAGGATAAGGGATTCTCTAAGCATTTTCCCCTTCTCATACGCAGAACCGATGTTTACTCTTGTTCTTTGCCTCCGTCGATCTGACTGGAGTTTCGCCCTTTTTGTCGCACTGGAAAAAACTTTTCTTGGTGTCTTTTTCTTGGTTGGGGTCTGGGCCGGAGTGTTGCCGGTGCTAGAAGCAGCTCTCTTCTTGCTCCTGGTATCCTTGAATGCTTCAAATGCTACCTCTGGATCTGCAGCTTTTGCTAGAGATAGCAAACGCTACGCCTGAGAGTGAACGTGCATGACGTCATCACGCATTAGGCTGCTTCTGGAAAGCACTGTGTCTGTTCGACCCAAACAAGCTCTATTAATAATGAAAAGTGATTTTACATGCATATAGAGGAAATCACAGTGAAAATGCCAGGGTTCTTTCTAGGACATTTCACAGGACATTGCTGGAGCATGTATGAGGTAGAAATTGTACAGTTATATACATTTATTTGTTGTTAAACTTTCGTATAGTGCCTCTAACAAGTGGGAGGCACATGTGCAAACTGTTGTAATTCCTACACCATTTATGGGGTGCCATTTGTAAAGTTACACAGTCAAAAATTAACAGCAATATTTTTTATTTAGCTTATTATCACCTTTGTTGTTTATTTATAAATGCTACATTTACAAACTAAATGTTTAGTTAGCAAGCTAAACATTAAAATTGGAAGTTCAAAGTTGGAAGTATTCAATTTGTAAAATGAATATTTAATATAATAATTAAAATATTTAATTTTCAAACTTTCAAATATTTAGGTATGACCTAAATATTTATTTTCTAAATTAAATATTTAGCTCCAACCTAAATATTTAAATTAATATAAAAAATTCACCTGCTCTTAAGTTGAAGCCTGCTGTCTGAAATCAGTTGCAGACATGGTGTGTCCGTTTTTTGATGAGCCTGTTGACTTGGAAACGCAGATATTATACAGAAATCTCCATCAGGAGAGAGAGAGAGAGAATGATCAGCAGCGTTTGGAATGAAGTCGTTTAAAGTGACGGCGTTGACCAACATGGTTGGATTTTCAGGAACAGAATAATCTAATAAATTACAGTTTCCAACATTACAGCACAGTTATCGTTACTGAACGATCCCTGGTGCTGCCAAGCTATATGTCTAGTTAGAATCAGTTTTATTTGCTTAATACAAGGAATTTGGGTTTTTTAGTAATGCAGTTTGCTACTTTCTCAGTTAACTTGTTACTTTTTGGTAGAGTAGTTCAGTTTCTAACTAAATTACTTTTTGAAACAAGTGAGTGACTATAACTAATTACTTTTTTAAAGTAACATTCCTAACACTGATGATCAGACCCTGAATGGATGTTTTATCACCCTGATGAGTGTTTCCACGACCATCAGTAATTTATTTAAACAATAATCTCAGTTCACACATCTCTAATATGACCCATAGTGGAAATGCTGTCCACACCGAGACAATTCTGTGTATTTCAATGTATGCTTAGTGTCATAGTAAGTTGTTGGTTAATGCTGAATAATATTCCTACTGAGGTAAGCTGTGCTGTGGAGGTTGATGGACCCTCTTCCTCATTAATGGACCCCTTATCATTTCCAACATGCTCTTTTCAAGGAAAGAATCTGCAAGTTGGATTGGATCAACATTATTAACTGAAAACCTATTAATCTAAAAAAAAAAAAATTAATCCCGAAAAGCAGAATCTGTGAATATTTTTCTAACTTTACCGAAGTTAGATCCTGCTCCATCTTTCCTCTCACCAGGGCCATCTCTCTTCATTTTAGAGCGAAAGGTGTGGGGGGAGGGGAGGGGGGTGATTGTGCTCTCATGCTTTTCTGCTGCATCTTAGTGACTGTCATTGGGGCAGATGGTCTAATGATCCGCGGCACGCACGACGGATTGTTTATTTAAGAATCAGGCTCCAACCGGCCCAGTCACCAGCGGGCCAGTTCGGTAGTTAGGCCACCAGGAAAATGCCCGGTATTCCCAACAGTCAATCCATGCCCGGACTTCCCAAAATCTACCACATAATATCGGCTCGAGTCCCAATCTAGCCACCTGAAACAGCAGTCAAAGCAGCTGCAAAATCAGAATAAATATAAACCCCACCAGGTTTATTGCACAGAACCCGATCCAAAGCCCACCAAATGGCCAATATACAATCCATCTCAATATTTTTTGATAATTTTCCTGTTTTAATTGTCTGATCAAAAAGAACAATGTTTCCAGAGAGAATGTGGCTCTTTCCTGAAGGTATCATCCAATTTGTCTTCTCCCAACAAAGTTTGAACTTTGTAATTAGTTGTATTAGTCTCTATGTCCTTCCATCGTGCAGTAAAAGAGTTATCACACCAAAGGCATAGGGGGCGTAGTTGCGCTGCTTAAAAGTACAGTTTTAAAGAGGCCCTTCCATTAAAAACGTTTTTCTGAGGTTTCTGTTGAATATTTTTGCTCCACGTGTGTTCTTACCTTCATAGTGGGTGTGAAAACAGGTCAATAACTTCTCTTTCAGTTTTTATCTCTCAAACTACACAGGTGGCGATAAAACCCGAGTTTGAACAGCCTGTACTTGTTTCGTCACAACTCCCTTGTTCGTTAGTATTCGGCAGCTCCCGCAGTTCAAATCATGCCTAGCATGCTGCTTGCTAAAAGCTGTAGTATAACCCCTCCTTTCCACCGGACGCGTGAGCAGCACGTTACTGAAGCAGCATGTCTCGCTCGCGTATTCAGCTGCTTGGCCCTTTCCACCGGGTGCGTATCAGACGCGTAGCAGCAAGGGAGCAACCATGACAGAAAGCGCACGAAGTCACGCGAGATTAGCGTGACCTTGTCATTAACCACAACAACAAGCAGGAAAAAACTACAACATGGCTCCAAAAGGTTTGTGTTTTATGATCTGTCTGTTTTATAATCGCCAATACATTTATATTAAGACAGGTAATATCCAAATTCGCTTAAAGTCCAATTGAATAATGTTAGAGGTAGTGTAGAGTAGACACGTAAATATGAAGGACATTAAAAGATCCAGAGGGCTGCTCCCTCCGAAATGACGTTAATAAGTAGCATAAACTCACCATCTTGTACATGCTTTATCCTTCTTGAGGCTGTATTTATAAAAAATGTGACTCGGATCAAACAGGATTTGGTACTTCTCCACTTCAGTAATCAGCCGTTCATCGTCAATGATGGAAAAACAAAGAAGACTGCTAGTAATAACTTCAGGGCCGCACAGTTTCACAAGTCCTGAAATTTGTATGAAATGGCCTCTTTAAGTTAGGTAAAGCCATCCCACCTTTTGGTTTTGACAGTTGCAAAGTAGTAAAATGTAAAATGGGTCATTTTCCTCCCCAAACAAACTTTGATACCATTTTGTCTCATTTGACAAATTGTTGTGGTGGGATTTCCACCAGAAGGGACTGAAATAGATACAATAGTCTTGGCAGTACATTCATTTTTATTACACTCATTCTGCTACTTAAATCCAATGGATAAGTTGACCACCTCTCCAAATCTTTTTTTATATTGTCAGTTATTGGGGTATAATTTGTATTATTTGACATTTCAAGTTTTTTTTGTTATGGTAATCTCTAGGTATTTAAGTGTTTTAGTAATCCATTTTATTTTAAATGTATTTTTTATTTCATGTCCATGAGAATAGTTGAAGTGAATAATTTGGGTTTTTGTGATATTTAATTATAAATATATTTTATGATATCTTGAGCATATATGGTACTGCTTTATTACCTCCAAGAGTTTAGAGAGAGAGGTGTCTAGATCCTCCAGGTATAGCATAACATCAAGTGGTTCATGGAGTTCTCAATAGTTCCAAACATCCCAGCAGTGTCATTTAGTTTGAATGGCATCTGGCGGGACAAAATGCTAAATAGTGTAATTTTCCACTCGTACCCTGCAATTTCCGGTAAATACTACTTGAAAATTAAAATAATAATATCAAATGAATTTAGCAAAGCATTTTTCTGTTTTAAATTTGATAGCGATTTAATAGCAAACACATTGTAGATTGCATTTTGGCTACAGTTTAGATTTTTTTATAGAACTATAAGACTTTATTGAATATACTAATCAAAATAGGCATTTCCATAGTGATTTATAATATTATGAACAGAAAAACCTCAATAGAGTAATAAAACCAATTTAAAGCTGTTAACATAATGCTAGCATGTCCCTAATACGCTAATATCCCTATTATGCTACTGGTAAAGATGTTTCTTTTAAATCTCTGGATGAATTCTTTAGTACAGCACAAATAACCTAGATTTTTTAATTACATGTACATACACTCACCGGCCACTTTATTAGGTACACCATGCTAGTAACGGGTTGGACCCCCTTTTGCCTTCAGAACTGCCTCAATTCTTTGTGGCATGGATTCAACAAGGTGCTGGAAGCATTCCTCAGAGAGTTTGGTCCATATTGACATGATGGCATCACACAGTTGGCGCAAATTTGTCGGCTGCACATCCATGATGCGAATCTCCCGTTCCACCACATCCCAAAGATGCTCTATTGGATTGAGATCTGGTGACTGTGGAGGCCATTTGAGTACAGTGAAGTCATTGTCATGTTCAAGAAACCAGTCCGAGATGATTCCAGCTTTATGACATGGCGCATTATCCTGCTGAAAGTAGCCATCAGAAGTTGGGTACATTGTGGTCATAAAGGGATGGACATGGTCAGCAACAATACTCAGGTAGGCTGTGGCGTTGTAATGATGCTCAATTAGTACCAAGGGGCCCAAAGAGTGCCAAGAAAATATTCCCCACACCATTACACCACCACCACCAGCCTGAACCGTTGATACAAGGCAGGATGGATCCATGCTTTCATGTTGTTGACGCCAAATTCTGACCCTACCATCCGAATGTCGCAGCAGAAATCGAGACTCATCAGACCAGGCAACGTTTTTCCAATCTTCTATTGTCCAATTTCGATGAGCTTGTGCAAATTGTAGCCTCAGTTTCCTGTTCTTAGCTGAAAGGAGTGGCACCCGGCGTGGTCTTCTGCTGCTGTAGCCCATCTGCCTCAAAGTTCGACGTACTGTGCGTTCAGAGATGCTCTTCTGCCTACCTTGGTTGTAACGAGTGGTTATTTGAGTCACTGTTGCCTTTCTATCAGCTCGAACCAGTCTGGCCATTCTCCTCTGACCTCTGGCATCAACAAGGCATTTCCGCCCACAGAACTGCCGCTCACTGGATATTTTTTCTTTTTCGGACCATTCTCTTTAAACCCTAGAGATGGTTGTTCGTGAAAATCCCAGTAGATCAGCAGTTTCTGAAATACTCAGACAAGCCATTCTGGCACCAACAACCATGCCACGTTCAAAGTCACTCAAACCACCTTTCTTCCCCATACTGATGCTCTGTTTGGACTGCAGGAGATTGTCTTGACCATGTGTACATGCCTAAATGCACTGAGTTGCCGCCATGTGATTGGCTGATTAGAAATGAAGTGTTAACGAGCAGTTGGACAGGTGTACCTAATAAAGTGGCCGGTGAGTGTATATTACATGTATCTACAACTCATATTATTGTGCTTATAGCACAATTTCACTTGACTCAAAACTTTGAATTGAATTTCCCTTCCTCCTATGTAACCCCAGCATTTTATCCTTGGGCAAGTTACTTAACCCACCTCGCCTGCTAGTGTTGGTCAGAAGGATCACTGGTAAAAATTAGCAGCTTTTATTCTGTCAGTCTGCACCTGTAGCTCACCTTCACATGTATGTGAACGAATAATTGTTTTTAAAAGGGTGTTTAGAGTTTATAATAAAGTAACATTTTTTATTACTATCATTAAACAGTAAATTGGTAGCTACATGACAAAATATACCATTACCATGCAAAAAAGTAAACTTTATTTGATAAAATTTGAACAATGTGGAAATATGCTGAAGTCTTAGTTAAGCTTCTTCCTTGGCATAACTGACAGCATCTTCTCTTGATGTCAACCAAATTGACTGACTGATATGTAGACATACACACATCTCCTTTATAGGTTGATTCCACAGCCATGCTTGGCTGTGCTGCATTTGGATGCACCAATCAGTCTGAGAAAGGGATCAAAATGTATAACTCCCCTAAGGATGCAGAGAGAAGAAAAAAATGGTTGGCTCAAGTAAGCAGGAACAACCTCACCATCACCAGCGATCATAACAAAAAGCTGCTTGCAGTACGATTAATCTGCACTCTTAAATGTTTTCAATAAGGGCTCTATATGTTTTACTGTCAAATGCACAAGGCTGAAATGAAACTGTTAAATGTGGAAGGAAATAAACTAATACATCACTCTACTGGCACATTTTGAGGGAGGACAGTTTAAAACAAGTACGAGAGGCAAGGTGACACTTATGGCTGATGCTGTCCCGACACTTTTTGTTAATCACCCAGAACCAAGGAGAACTTCAACTGCATGTTGATCCACTGACTGTGGTACGAACCATGTTAAATAATATATGCTCTTATTTTTTTCTATTTAATAATTATTGTTCATGCTAACAGTGCCATTATAATTTCAAAGAATGAGGAAGGAAACAGCAGGAGTGAGGCAAATGAGATAATGGAAAGTGAGGGGGAAAATGAGCTAGTGCCATCAGAAAAGAGGGACATTCCAGAAACACATCAGACACCAGGGTCAGCAGAGCCAGAATGAGTACAGTATGTGTTGTGATGGTTTCACAGTTTAAAAAGAGTTCAGGTGCCAGTCAGGTCTCTCCCCTGACATATAAGATACAAAACTGAAAATGTCCCTTTTTACCGCTTACCAACACAAAGGATGCAAAAACCCTAAAGTAATTGTCATCCCCAAAATGAATGTAAAAACTCAAACAAACCAACAACTCATTAATTAAACTCAATTTCACTATCACATTAACTATTTACACAGGTTATATTCAATAGGCCCACAATTTAAAAAGTTTGGTCCTGGTTTTGTTCTCAGACAATCCAGTCCAGTAAACACGTCCCAAAATAATGTAACAAACTAAAAATCCACTCTGGGGTTTCCTTGTTCCTCGTGAAGTGTACCCAGCTAGATGCGGGGTGTCAGCCGGTTTCAGTCGCACACAAAGTTTGTCCCACGGATCTTCGTCAGAGTAAGCAAACGTTCTGTACTCACGGTTCCAGTGAGGGTTTACAGCAAGTTCATTGTTTCACCACTGTCTTTTCTACCAAACACGCTCTGCCAACTTGCTTCAGCCTGACTCTGTCAGGACTTGGGGGTTTGATTGTTTTATTATGTTCTGTACTTTGGGGTTTTTCATTAGTTGATTTTTCTTTTGTTTTCATTCGGTGTCTTAGGCTTTTATTTTCCTTTGTCATGTAGTTTCCTGTTTTGCTTTTATTTTGGTTATGTCTGTACTTCCTGTTCTCCTCATGTGTCATTCAGTATCTTGTCAGCTTGTCTCTTCAGTCTAGTGTTTTTCCGTTTAGATGTTTCTTGTTTCTGTGATTACTTCCTGTGTTTGTTTCTCCCCATGTCAGCAGATGTTTTGAGTTTGTTATCAGTTTGGTTTTGTATTTAAGTCTCGTGTGTTAGTTAGTCAGTGTCGTTTCGTCCCTATCTAGTTCCTTGTCCTTAGTCCCTGTCTTAGCTCTCTGTCTGCCTAGTCCATGTACCTGCCTCAGCCCCTCTTCACCTGTTTAGTTCCGTTTTACCCCGGTCACATTCTATGGACTCTTTTCAGTTTGGATTATCTTCTTTATTTCGTCTGGTCCCATGCTTCACCCCCAACCATGTAAGTTGGTTTTTTTCTTTATTATTAAACCGTTGTGTTCATTATTTTCGTCTCCTGCCTGCACTTGGGTCCAGCACTACACCTCCCTTATTAGAAACCTAACAGACTCACCGCAGGAGAAATGCCAGCACAGGCTTCCAGTATCCGTAGTTTCAGGTGCTGCACATCTCGTATCTTCACACCATAGATAATTGCCTTCAGATGACCCTATGACGACCAATCCACTTTCCAGGAAACTGTTCACCCAGTAATGCTCAGACCTGACACCCATAATGTGGTGGTGCACCATCTTGCTGGAAAAACTCCGGGAACGTGCCAGCTTCAGTGCATAAAGAGGGAAACACATCCTCATGTAGCAATTTCAAATATCCAGTGGGCTTGAGGTTTCCATTGATGAAGAATGGCCCCACTATCTTTGTACCCCATATACCACACCATACCATCACTTTTTTTGTTCCAACAGTCTTGGAGGGATCTGTCCAATGTGGGTTAGTGTCAGACCAATAGCGGTGGTCTTATTTATTAACTTCACCATTCACATAAAAGTTTGCCTCATCGCTGAACAATATCTTCTGCGTGAACTGAGGGTCCAATTTTTGTTTTGCCCATTCTGCAAATTCTGTGCGCCAATCTGGGTCATCCTCATTGAGATGCTGCAGTAGCTGGAGTTTGTAAGGGTCCCATCTGTGAGTAGCTAATATCGAAGGGATGTTCGACTAATGCCACTCTCCAGTAACATATGGCAAGTGCTACACTGTGGGCTCTTGCTGAATGAAACTAGGACAGCCACTGATGTTTCTTCATTAGTGACAGTTTTCATGCATCCACATTTTGGCAAATCCAACACTGAACCAGTTTCATGAAACTTAGCAAGAAGTTTGCTAACTGTAGCATGGGAGATGGGTGGTCTTGTAGGGTGTCTTGCATTGAAATCTGCTGCAATATCAACACAATTTCGATTCGCTCCTCACGTGTTAACCTTTTGACATGTCAATGGCTGTGAGCAAAGAGAAACGTGTAAATAACTCATGAAAGAATACAGTTACGTTAACAACAAGCACACCATTGTTTTTCTTGTGAAATTACCAATAAGTTTGATGTGTCACATGACCCTCTTCCTATTGAAAAAACAAAAGTTGGATCCAAGATGGCCGACTTCAAAATGGTCACCACCCATCTTGAAAAGTTTGCCCCCTCACATATACTAATGTGCCACAAACAGGACGTTAATATCACCAACCATTCCCATTTTATTAAGGTGTATCCATATAAATGGCCCACCCTGTATAATGAAAACAATAGCAACCGGGTTTACATTTAACATAATGGAGGTTTAACACAAACAACAGCAGGATGCATATATAAACAATATTAACCCTAAAACATTAACTATTTCTTCATAGACAGGTAGGCCGTTACAGTGTCAACAGGTTATGCAACCAGGGAACTGAGCTTAAAAACCTGAGAGAGGAAATAGAAAGTCAAAAAGAACAAATTGAAAAGAAAGAACTTAATAGGCAGAAAAAAATGAATTCAGTCCTGTGAAAAAAAGTTTTCAATGTGAGAAAAAATGGGTCATAATTTCACAAAAGATCAGATGAAGGCAGTTGGCATGTAAAACAAGAGAGGCATTAAATGAAGCGCACTGACAATAAAAAAGGCCATTCAACTTTGTTTTTCAGTGGGCTCAACAGGCTACAGGTTTCTTCAAGACATGAACATGATCGCTCTGCCGGATATCAGAACCCTGCAAAGAACAATGCAACACATTAAGCTGGAACCAGGTGTGTTAGGTGTGAGAGGTGTTTGACATGGTCAGACTAAAGGTTAACAATCTGACAGTGATGGAACAAGAATGTGTCCTTACTTTGGACGAGATAGCAATCTCACTGAGTGTGAAGTTGCACCTAGGAACAGGAAAGCTCTTCGGGGATGTGTCATTGCCAGGGCATGCAGGAGCAGCAACACACGTGCTTTTATGTTGGCAGGAAGCACAACACAATAGAAGCAAGTGGTGGCATATTACAAGCCAATTGTCCTTGAAATAATTGAAAAAGCAGCTTCCATAGGACTTCTTGTGGTAAACATCACCACTGACATAGGTAGTGCCATCGAGCAATGTGGTGAGCTTTTGGAGTGGACCACATATATCCAACTGACATGGTTCTCAGGGTTGTAATGAACTCTAATATCAAGCCCAGACTTCAGACCGACTCAAAAGAAAGTTTTAACAAAGTTTAATGTAGACAAGGAGGTACAGCAGGCAGTGAAAAACTGACAACGGTGAATCGCTTCTTCCAGGAGCGTTGGATACTGGACCAGGGGACGGTTCGGAACAACTCTGAGGCAGACGGAGGAGAACAGGTTAGTGTACTGTGAGAAGTTGAGAACAATAGGTGCTGGTGTGTGTTCATATTCTGTCGGCTTACAGTCAGGTGAACTGATGGTGAGTTGGAGGGAGGCTGTTGCTGCTGCAGAGGAGTCAGCATCCAGGGTCAGTGGTGTGACGATGGAGGGTGGACAGATCGGAGATGGTGTGTTGGAGCAGGTGCTCAGAGATCCGGAGCGGAGACAGACCAGGAGTCGGAGACGACGGCACAGCGTGTAAGCTGTGCAGGACGTGAGTGCTCGAAGAGGCGTGGTGTGGGAACCAGCGCGGAAGCATGAGCCACTCAGGAGGATCTGGGTCGGAGTCCAAGACTGAGTCTGAGGATCCGTGGAAGGATCAGGCTGGACGGATAGGAGAAACAGGAAAGGTAAGTCTCCGATAAGTTTTAATTAAGAGCAAGCTCTAAGTTGACCACGTTACCACAGTTTGAAGAGGAACCAACTGGCGTCTGTCTCACTCTGCCGAACCTCTCTTATAGCCCAGGCTGAGTGGAGGGATGATGAGCTGCACCTGCTCCTGATTAGGCGATTGCCACACCCTGAGGAAAAAAGGTTAGTGGACACAAACACCGGCCTCCAGCTGCTAACACCTAACAGTACCACCCCCCTATAATGATCGCCACCTTGCGGCCAAGCCGAGGATGCAGAGGAGGACGCTTCGAAGTCCGTAATCAGAGATGAGGCCAGAATAAAAGATCAGGGAACACAAGAGCGGTCCTCGGGGCCATATCACTCCCACCAGGTATTGAAAACCTCAGCCCCGAGGACAGACCCCTACGATGCGGAGGACGGTGTACGCCGGGTGACCATCTATAATGCAGGCCAGAGGAGGGAAGTTCTCAGGAGGACAAAGGGGACTGTAGTGGACCGGTTTGATTTGTGAGACATGGAAAATGGGGTGAATACGGAAATGAGACGAGAGCTTCAGATGGACAGTAGTGGGGCTGATGACAGACTCAATAGGATATGGGCCTAGAAACCTGGGAGCGAGTTTACGGGAGGTGTTTTTGAAGGGAAAGTCTTGGGGTGAAAGCCATACCTGCTGTCCAGGTGAGTAAACAGGTGCCGGGATGCGTCATCTGTCTGCGACGCGCTTGTTCTGAGCTGCGGTGCAGTTAAGGGCGTGTTCTGTATGGTTCCAAATCCTTTTGATACTGCGAAGGTGTGTCTGAACTGAGGGAATGACAGGTTCTGGGTGAGATGACGGAAGGAGTGTGGGCTGATACCCGAGACTGACCTCGAAAGGAGAAAGTCCGGTGGCGGAGGAAAGGTGTGCATTGTGGGCGTACTAAACCCATGGCAGGTGACGGGCCCAGGATGTCAGGTTCTGTGAACAAACACACCTAAGAATGTTCTCAACCTCTTGATTAAGCTGTTCACACTGACCGTTAGTTTGTGGGTGGAATCCGGATGTAAGTTTGGGCTGAGCACCAATGGATGTGCAGAACTCCTTCCAGACCCTGGTGGTGATCTGAGGTCCTCAGTCTGATAATATTTCTGTGGGGATGCCATGTAGACGGAACACGTGACTGATCAGGAGCCGGGCAGTCTCCTGGGCTGACGGGAGAGGGCGACAAAATGACAAGCCTTGGAAAAACAATCAATTATGGTTACTATAACTGACTTGCCTTGTGATGTGGGAAGCCCAGTGATGAAATCCAAGGAGAAGTGGGACCAAGGTCTGGAAGGAATGGAGAGTGGTTGGAGAAGTCCTGTGGGTGGCCGGTGAGAAGATTTATTTTGGGCGCAGATGGTGCAAGCGGCCACGTAGTTCGCCACGTCCTTGTTGATGGACGGCCATCAGAAATATCTCCGCAACTATCCGCAAATATCTTCCACCAACTTTAGCCCCCTGCGGACCCTTTTCCACTGCCTTTCTCGGGTCTTAACCGCGTCATTCCTTGCCAACCCGGCCTCTTTTTTCAGACCACCTCCTCGGTGGTCCGAAGCGGCCCAAAGCGGGCCCACACACCCACTTGTCTACTGATTGGTCCAGTAAACTGCTACCAGTGACACGACTACCCATGTAGTGGTAGCCCCTGATTGGCCCGGCTGTGTGTGGTGTTCACGTGGTGTGATATAGAAGCGCTCCCGTAAAAGCCTTTAAAATAAACTCCCAGCAACCATACAAATATTTTATTTCAAAATACAATTGACTTTGGACAATGGCAACTTCCTCCACAAGAACCAAAAATCAAACCAACCAAAATTAACCACAGACAGAGTGCAAAGTACAAAAACACACGTATAGCTGCCATTGTTGTTGTTGTTTCACACGCTGTGACGTCGCGGACAAAGACTTTTGCGCGCCATTTTTCTTAGCCAGATGGGCACGCCCATATCCCCACTTACATCCACTTTATGTTTCCACCGCCTCAAGCGAGTTGATCCGCGCTATACTGTACCGCTCTCAAGTGCGCCGTGCCGATTTGTCGGTGGAAATGGGGCACAATAGTGTGACTAACCCTGGGATGACAAGCGAGATGGGAGGCGTGGCCCCAGCGGATGACCTGTGATCGGACGGCAGAGGGAACGTAGAGGTGGTTCGGAGGACCACCACCAGGATCGGGCTCAGACTGGAGGGCCGTGTGGACCGCCGCCTCGATGCCCCAGGTGATGGAGCCAATGAAACACGAGGAGGGCAGAATCGAGGACGGCTGGTCTGGAGGAGGATCAGATGTATGGATGCCCCCCATCCACGCCAGCTTCAACACCAGTATTTCTACATTCCCACGCATCAGCTACGCTCAGCCGCTGAAAGACGCCTAGCGCTTCCACCACAACGTGGCATGAGATCATGTTCCAAACTCTTCTCCTCTGTTGTCTCCCGATGGTGGAATGACCTACCAAACTCGGTCCGATCCTCAGAGTCGGCACCTACTTTTAAGAGCAGACTTAAGACTCACCTCTTTAACAAACACTTTCAGTCTTAATGTGGAATTGATTTATGATTTATGATAGCGATTTGGGAGTTTATCTCTACAAAAAAAAAAAAAAAAAATTGATACACTTGATGTATCAGCGTCGGAATTAAACTGGACTCCAAACAGTCCGCCTCCTTATATTGTTTCCTTCTCTTTGATTTCTTGCTTGTATGTTCTCTCAATGTAAGTCGCTTTGGATAAAAGCGTCTGCTAAATGACAGTAGTAGTAGTAGTAGTAGTAGTATATGGTATGTTTGGAAATATGTTTTTGGTCCCTGGTATTTTAATTTCACTGATTCCACATAAGTTGCTTTAAAGATACATAGTTTTAATGTATTCAAGTTTATTTATTTATAATGCGCCAGTTCATGACAAAGTAATTTCAAGGCACTTTACAGAAAAATCAACCAATTAATGATAAAACATTTCCTATCTAAGAAACCAGTCGATTGGGTTGAATTGTTAATTCAGCGCAATCCCCCATCCTGAGCAAGCACAATTGGCGACAGTGGAAAGGAATGACTCCCTTTTAATGGGAAGAAACCTCTAGCAGAACCTCAGGATGGGCGGCCTTCTGCCTTAGCCGACTGGGGTCTGAGCTGACAGGAAAGAGACACAGACAAACACCAGTGGATTTGGGCCAGTCGTCATGTCTATAGAAAGATAAACAGAGAAACAGTTAATGGCAGCAGTGACAATCATTACAAACATGGAGAGTAAAGAGAGACGGCAGAGTGAAGAAATGTGGTCAGTATGTCCTCCAGAAGTCTAAGCCTATAGCAGCATAACAAAAGGGAAGGCTCAGGAGAACCAAGTTAACCTTGACCCTATAGGATTGTGCAAAAAGGTAGGTTTTAAGTCTATTCTTAAAGCTACAGAAGGTGTCTGCCTCACTTCCGCTCTGCACATGGGAAAAGCACACCAAGTATCTTCCGGTTGATACGTGTTTCTGCTAACAGCTTTAGTCAGCAGCTTGCTAGGTGTGGTCTCAACTGTGGGAGTTTATGAATACTAATGAGCAAAGCAGTTGTGACATAACAAATACAGAACTTGGGAGAACTCAGGCATTATCGCCACTTGCGTAGTTTTAGAGATAAAAGCTGAAAGAGAAGTTATTGTGCTGTTTTCACACCCACTATGAAGGTAAGAACACACGTGGAGCTAAAATATTCAACAGAAACCTCAGAAAGATGTTTTTAATGGAATGGCTTCTTTAGAAAAGATGTTTCCTAATTTAAACAGCAGACAACATTCAGATATTGTTGCAACAATATCATGTCTGCACATGCAGTGCAGTGCATGAACATTGAACAACATTTAAGGAATTGGTAGCTACTAATTTTTAAGGGCATTATTCTTCTTTAAAGTTTTTCATACTTCTGCACAACATTTTCAACATATGCAGGCCTTTTTTCATTCTTATTTAGAAAAAAAATCCAAAACATTGTTTAAATAAGCAAAAACAAATGACTTTACTTTGGCAAACCCTGTAATTTCTGAATGTATTTATCCAAACAAAGCCTGGTCCAACACCAACCAACTGGGGCTCCTAAATGGGTTCTCCATCATCCACCTCAATCCCAACAAAAACACCAGAGAGCCTTGGGGCTATTTTCAGATTTCACAGATTTCCTTGTAGAGATGCAACACTTAGTGGTTAAAATGGTCTTTCTCATTCAGCTCTGTTTGTTTGTGCAGGAAGAATTTGCTCATATTTTGGTGTCTAAATGCTAAGAATAGTTGTGGAACATTTTGTAAATTGGTCCTTTTTACACACTGGTGATTTTACTTTTGCAAAAAAAGCAGCGTATATTGTGCAAAAAAGCTAATGAGTGACCACTAATGTGTGAATGGAACTGTACATAGCATTTTGTTATTCATACAATGAGTTATTACAGATCACAGTGCAAGTGAAAAAAGTCAGGAGGTAATGTTTTTGCCAGTGTTTGTTAGTTTGTCTGTGTAGATCCAGGAATTCAATAATATAGATACAACAAAGGTGAGACTGTTATTTTTGGTGTAAATCACAAAATGGAGTGAACTGAGGTGCTTGGTGGATGTCTGGGCTCTATGAGTGCTTTTCAAGTTCTTTTCTATTTCCGTAATTAATAGTCTGATTGATTCAAATTTTGAAGTTCTGACTTAGTCTGAAAATTACTATATCAGAGTTTTCATACTTACTCTAAGATGAGGGATCAGGATTGGTCCATCATAATTAGTTTTTTGTTGCAACTCAACTACATAAAGCCACAAGGTAATATGAGCTCTGCTCAATATATTTTATAGTTAAACACAGACTCTAAGTTATTTCAGAGTTGAAATCTTCATATGCAGCCATTTTAAGAATGACCCAGCCCTAAAGTTGGCCTTTCCATTTTTCTGTGAGCTTTTATTCACACTAAAGTTTTTAAATCTGAAAATGTACCATTACCCATTTATGCAGTTTTTATTTTATTTTATGAATTTCATCTTTACAGCAGTTGCATGCTTTAGTTCACATGGTCATCACACACATCTAACAAAATTGCTTGCATCTCCATTAGTGGGATTTTTTCTGTCTATAGCAGCCCATCACACAACCTGAAACAGGCGCCCGTTGTTTTGTCATGGCTCCATCACCCAGGTGTGCCAACAAAAGCTCTAACAGATCCAACCAGTGACCCCTGGGAAAGGTCATGTAAAACTCCAGTCTAAATTCCTGTTTGACAAAACCCTTTAAAAGCTACCTGAATAGACTGTCCATCCACAATGTAGTATTATAAAAAGGCTCTAAAGTAAGCTTCACTTGATACACTAGGAATGTCTAAATCATTCTAAATAAAGGTATACAGTAGCTAAAGTGGGTTAAAGTTTCAAAATTAACTGCAGTCTCAAAATACTTTAGGTAGCTAAATGGCTTTTCTAACTGGCTTTGCACAGTGCTGCCATCCATGCCTCAGCATATGGCATCTTAACTAAGCCCCAAGGAGAGGTATTATTTTGAGCTTCACTCTGGCTCAGGGGTGTCCACATGCTGTCCCTCACAATTCTTTAGAGTGTGACAGCATGGAAGGGTTTGGTATCAGTGAAATGCAGATTCCCTTCTTGCTGCTCTTGTCCCCCTTTGCATCTTCCAAGCTGCTCAGTCTCTCTCCCTTTCTGTTGCCTTTAGCAGTTTTACCAAATGCAGAACATCAGAGTTAGCCAGTAGGTGTTTCAAGGGCTTGAGGCCTTTCAACCTTTGACAGCCATGGCTGGGCAAAAACAGAGCTGTGACCTGAACAACAGCTCTTATCATGCTCAAATTTCAAACCATCAGTAAGATATGATGCACCATGTGTATTAGGGTGCATCAAAATACTAAAGTTTTGAATTTTGATATGGCTGGGGACTAAAAGTGTTCTCACATACAGTGGGGCAAAAAAGTATTTAGTCAGCCACCAATTGTGTAAGTTCTCCCACTTAAAAAGATCAGAGAGGCCTGTAATTTTCATCATAGGTATACCTCAACTATGAGAGACAAAATGAGGAAAAAAAATCCAGAAAATCACATTGTCTGATTTTTAAAGAATTTATTTGCAAATTATGGTGGAAAATAAGTATTTGGTCACCTACAAACAAGTAAGATTTCTGGCTTTCACAGACCTGTAACTTCTTTAAGAGGCTCCTCGGTCCTCCACTCGTTACCTGTATTAATGGCACCTGTGTGAACTCGTTATCAGTATAAAAGACACCTGTCCACAACCTCAAACAGTCACGCTCCAAACTCCACTATGGCCAAGACCAAAGAGCTGTCAAAGGACACCAGAAACAAAATTGTAGACCTTCACCAGGCTGGGAAGACTGAATCTGCAATAGGTAAGCAGCTTGGTGTGAAGAAATCAACTGTGGGAGCAATTATTAGAAAATGGAAGACATACAAGACCACTGATAATCTCCCTCGATCTGGGGCTCCACGCAAGATCTCACCCCGTGGGGTCAAAATGATCACAAGAACGGTGAGCAAAAATCCCAGAACCACACGGAGGGACCTAGTGAATGACCTGCAGAGAGCTGGGACCAAAGTAACAAAGGCTACCATCAGTAACACACTACGCCGCCAGGGACTCAAATCCTGCAGTGCCAGACGTGTCCCCCTGCTGAAGCCAGGACACGTCCAGGCCCGTCTGCGGTTTGCTAGAGAGCATTTGGATGATCCAGAAGAGGATTGGGAGAACATCATATGGTCAGATGAAACCAAAATAGAACTTTTTGGTAGAAACTCAACTTGTCGTGTTTGGAGGGGAAAGAATGCTGAGTTGGATCCAAAGAACACCATACCTACTGTAAAGCATGGGGGTGGAAACATCATGCTTTGGGGCTGTTTTTCTGCAAGGGGACCAGGACGACTGATCCGTGTAAAGGAAAGAATGAATGGGGCCATGTATCGTAAGATTTTGAGTGAAAACCTCCTTCCATCAGCAAGGGCATTGAAAATGAGACGTGGCTGGGTCTTTCAGCATGACAATGATCCCAAACACACCGCCCGGGCAACGAAGGAGTGGCTTCGTAAGAAGCATTTCAAGGTCCTGGAGTGGCCTAGCCAGTCTCCAGATCTCAACCCCATAGAAAATCTCTGGAGGGAGTTTAAAGTCCGTGTTGCCCAGCGTCAGCCCCAAAACATCACTGCTCTAGAGGAGATCTGCATGGAGGAATGGGCCAAAATACCAGCAACAGTGTGTGAAAACCTTGTGAAGACTTACAGAAAACGTTTGACCTCTGTCATTGCCAACAAAGGCTATATAACAAAGTATTGAGATTAACTTTTGTTATTGACCAAATACTTATTTTCCACCATAATTTGCAAATAAATTCTTTAAAAATCAGACAATGTGATTTTCTGGATTTTTTTTCCTCATTTTGTCTCTCATAGTTGAGGTATACCTATGATGAAAATTACAGGCCTCTCTGATCTTTTTAAGTGGGAGAACTTACACAATTGGTGGCTGACTAAATACTTTTTTGCCCCACTGTATATAGAAACAACACATGTAAAATATTTTTGCAATCCATGATTATTTAGGGGTCGCACCTCTCATCTGATTTTGTGGGTCAACAGTGCTCATTGGTTACTATAGAGATTTGAAGTACAAAAGACTGCAGATCAAGAACTCTGAGGTGATTTTTATGTTTTTTGTTTTAATTTATGCTCCTATTACATGTTAGAACCATTTCTGGTTTTGTTTTTGTTATTTGAATGTTTTTAGTGCTCATTACATCAACTCTAGCTAACATAATAGCTAACAGTTCGCTAATGATATTTAGCTCATAATTGAGCAAGTCTTACATCAATGACAGTAAAATAGAGAAGACATAATTTTATGCAGAGTATTGATTCATTATATTTATTGAGAGTAGTACTACATAATATAAAAGAAATTTAGTCATATTTTAGGTATTTACTGCAAAAAATCTAACTAGCTAACATTAGTTAGCAACTGCAATCAAAGCACTGGAGAGACATCGCTGGTACCTGACAGGCGATTTGCTTCCCCTGGCTCTCTTTAGCAGAAAGGTGCCAATCAATGACAAGCGTGCACTTGCCAATGCAATCTTGAAGCATAAGCCCGCTGATCTTCCCATGCATGCCCCCCAACAGCGCTTTGGAAATGGCTTTGCCAAGCCAAAGTTTGCCACACTCTTACCAACAACCACCTTGGCTGACCTCTCCAATGCAGACTGTTGGTTTGGGATGCACCAGCTGCACATTGATCCAGCATTTTTGTCTCTGGATGTGAAAGAATGGGCCACCAATACTGTGTTTAAAAAAGTGAGGTCAATTTCCATGCGATAAATGTGGTGAATGACTGTGCCGAGCGTGGCATCAAGCTCACATCTGACTTTGTTGCCGTGGCTAGGAAGGAGCAGCATCTGCAGAATGTACTACAGGCAGTGGAGCATGACCGCAGCCTACAGCCAAACCTCCGTTGCTGCAAACACAAGCTGATCTCTGAATAAATGTATTGAAAAGGTTTAGTTTAGATTTCCTCTCTCTCTCGTTTGAAGTCATGTTTGTTCTTATCCTTGGGAGTTTGCTTACAGAGACAGTTTGTTATTTAAATGTGCCACTATTGTCTCTTCCCTAACAATAAAGTGTTTAAATTTTATATCTGTGTCTGATATTCATCACTGCTACATAAAATTCAGAGTAAGACCACGTGAACATGTCCCATTGACTGCCATTCATTTTGTTAACAGGACAAATGAACAGAAAATCTTGAACGTTGATTTCTGAGAAATACTATATGTGTCCAAAGGGTACGCACATCTATTTACACTGAGAACCCTATAAAATACAAATTGCAAAATGAAAAAAATTGTGTTGTAAACATTTCTAGGTTAACTTTTTGGAAATTAGATGAGAAATTGATCATTTTCCGAAATTTTGCAAAAGTTCATGTGAGAGGTGCGACCCCTAAATCTCAATGTATTTCCTTAAAACTTTGCAAAATACATTTTTTTGTTCATGAGGACAAAATGGAATTCCAGCCAAATTGATATTTTTAAATTAAAATTTCCCATTCAAATTTGATGTACCCTAAATGAATGTATGATTACACTGTAAGAGATTTGATGATAAAATCCCTTAAGACTTTAATCATTTGAGTGAAATGAAACAAAACCATGGATGAGAGAAATAACATGTTTGAATGAGTTTTGACTGTGATGCCACATTTCTACAGGCAATGCTGTCTGTTTCTCTAAAAAGATCTAACAGGTTGTATTGGATTTAAAATTTACTTATTGTGAAGTTGATCTTTGGTTGCGTGCCATGTGTTAAAAAAATGAAATACAGGGCTGATAGTGGCTACGTTTACATGCGCCAAATTTCCCCAATCTGATTAAAATCTTGGTCGATCGGAATTCCCAAATCCCTGTTTACATGGACACTAACTGAAATGATCTGATCATGCCATGAGTACACATGCACCAAGCACTCAATCAGGTTAAATGAGTTGAGCATGCGCACAGCGAGTTGTCTTCCGGGGGAAGAAAAAAAAGTAAACAAACTCCGTCCTTTCTGCACGTCTTTCCCGCCCCATCGTGTGCTCGATCTGACTCACGTTATCCCCAATATGGACCTTCTGCGGGTGATTACCGTTATGTTTGGGTTTTTACTGGTCGCATTAACCAAGCTAGCGGCTGAATACATATTGCTACTGCTCCTCCGCCACAGGAGAGGAGAGCAGGATGACAGGATGACTGCACCAGCAGACCACTTCTGTTTACTTCCCGCTATGTTTTCTACTTGGGTCTGCGAAAGCGGAAAGACGTCACGCTGAAGTTGTACGCATGCGCAAATGGCTCGTTTCACCCTTTCTTTCCGAATGGGTGTATACATGCACGTCTATCCGAATGAAGATCGGACAAAACCACCCCTCTCGATCGGAAGTAAATTTCTTTCGGATCAGGCTGCATCGGATCAAAACATTCTGATTGACATGTTTACATGACGTCTTTTTTATCCGATTGGGTGTTTATTCCGATTAAATGTGCCCATGTAAACGTAGCTAGTGTCTCTGTCACCCCAGCAGCAGATTTGAGTAGCACTGGCAAAAGCAGCCTCCCTCTATCTTTCTTCTGCACTCTACTGACTCTGGATAATCTTGACTCCCCAGAAAAAAAGTCCCTAAGCAGCTGGCCACAGACCTTGTCCTTTAGTGCACATGATTACAATATCTCCCTCCAGCCCTGGGGCTGTTTTTCACAACTCTCTTTTTTCTTCCCCTTCCTCTCCACCAGTTTTCCAATGAGATCCTGAGCCAACATGTCTGGAAAAAAGAAGGATTTGTTGGTCAGGTCTTGGAGTGTGTGCCAAAATCAACACTGCTTCTCTCCTCGGGGAAACCTGCAACAAATTAGGCTGGAGCTGGTTTTTTTGTTTCTCATGTGCATGAGGCTGCAGACTTCTATTGACAGGCTCTGCGATGGAACCAGAGACACTTGTCAATTTTTGTTAAGACAAATAAAATTGAACCACAAGTAAAGTGTGTAGGACATGATGCATTGTTAAAATTGATTAATTCACTCTCAGTGGCGGCTGGCCAGTAGAGGGTGCTAGGGTGCCTCCCTCCTTATCAAAAACATGATGTGGCAGCAAATAAGAAATATTTATTTTCTCTTTTTTAATTACACGTATTTAGAGTTAAAAACACTCATATGTATATTTATATACTGAGAAGATTGTATAAATGATTTCTGAAAGACAGAAATTGCTTTTTAAACTATGATTTCCTCATGCTTCTTCCCTTCTCATATGTCTAGTTCACCTCTGGGGCGCAGGAGAAAGCGCCCTCAAGAGGCGGCCTCTTAGATCAAATTAGCCAATAGCAGATCTGCATTGCCAAATGGAAGAACTTAATTTAGCCAATAAGAACCAAGAAAATAACTTCACGAAGGGCGATTTTTGAAGCGCCCCAAATCACTTTAAAGGTCCTGTATCATGAAAAATCAACTTTTTGGAGCTTTCAACATGTTGTGATGCTATTTCTTTATTTAAAAGACCTCCATATGGAATTAAATTTCAGTCAAAAAGGTTAAACGTGATTTTCTGCAGCGCGCACGTGTATTTAACCGTGCGCGCGCGTCTCCGCACGTGTACGCGGGCGTGCAATCCACAGCACGCGCGTGAATTCACCCCACACGCCCGCGTATGATTCATTACACGAGTATTCATGAACCGCGCGTGTGGATCTCCAAACAGGCGCCTGTACATGAAGCTCTCATACGAGCGTGAAGGCAAACCAGGAGAGGCTGCGCGCGCGAAAGGAAAGTAATTATGACTGTTTGGAGGAGGAGACTAAGGCCCAGTGTGATCCTCATGTGATTGGTTATTTTATATCAGTCACCGCCCACCGAAAGAACCAGCAGCAGCTTCCTGCTAGTGGTGGAAGAAGAACCAGACATAGAACCAGCTGCAGCTGCACATTTTTTTTAAATCGAAATTTCTGTACAATACAAAGCAACAACAAAACATTATTATAAAATCTGGAGCTCAAGCTCCCGTTGCAACTGTTGTGAGAAGAGGGAGAACCGTCACTCCAGGGTGGATGACAGGACCCTGTGCACGTCCCTCTCCCCAGCCAGAGTGCCTCCAAACAGGCTAAAGCAACTCTAAAATGAACTGGTCTGCTCTGGAACTCCAGGGACCGCCCTGGCGGGATTTTTACCCCGTTTGGGCTGCTATCTCCTGGGCATGGAGGCTGGATGTTCTCCCCCCCTGCTCTGGAGCTCGAGGGACCCATGAAAGCAGGTCTTGTGCGAAAATGTGTTCCCCTGAAATATTCTGTTTCCCCTGTCTCGGGAGCGCGCACCGCAGCCAGAGGGGCGGAGCCGACAAGCTTCACAGCCCTTCAGATCAGTTTCTCGCTAGACTGAAACTAGACTGATAAAAGGACAAGTTTCCCTGTCGAAGTTCTTGCTTTATTAAGCTTCCGTTAAATCAATGAACGAAAACGAAAATTGTTTTGAGTGTTTTTTTTACTCGCCGTGAGAATCAAGTCTCTCGGTATTCACGTACACTAAACC
>SSNP01000107.1:1467095-1490824 GCA_006937955.1 Pachypanchax playfairii
GGTTTAGTGTACGTGAATACCGAGAGACTTGATTCTCACGGCGAGTAAAAAAAACACTCAAAACAATTTTCGTTTTCGTTCATTGATTTAACGGAAGCTTAATAAAGCAAGAACTTCGACAGGGAAACTTGTCCTTTTATCAGTCTAGTTTCAGTCTAGCGAGAAACTGATCTGAAGGGCTGTGAAGCTTGTCGGCTCCGCCCCTCTGGCTGCGGTGCGCGCTCCCGAGACAGGGGAAACAGAATATTTCAGGGGAACACATTTTCGCACAAGACCTGCTTTCATGGGTCCCTCGAGCTCCAGAGCAGGGGGGGAGAACATCCAGCCTCCATGCCCAGGAGATAGCAGCCCAAACGGGGTAAAAATCCCGCCAGGGCGGTCCCTGGAGTTCCAGAGCAGACCCGTTCATTTTAGAGTTGCTTTAGCCTGTTTGGAGGCACTCTGGCTGGGGAGAGGGACGTGCACAGGGTCCTGTCATCCACCCTGGAGTGACGGTTCTCCCTCTTCTCACAACAGTTGCAACGGGAGCTTGAGCTCCAGATTTTATAATAATGTTTTGTTGTTGCTTTGTATTGTACAGAAATTTCGATTTAAAAAAAATGTGCAGCTGCAGCTGGTTCTATGTCTGGTTCTTCTTCCACCACTAGCAGGAAGCTGCTGCTGGTTCTTTCGGTGGGCGGTGACTGATATAAAATAACCAATCACATGAGGATCACACTGGGCCTTAGTCTCCTCCTCCAAACAGTCATAATTACTTTCCTTTCGCGCGCGCAGCCTCTCCTGGTTTGCCTTCACGCTCGTATGAGAGCTTCATGTACAGGCGCCTGTTTGGAGATCCACACGCGCGGTTCATGAATACTCGTGTAATGAATCATACGCGGGCGTGTGGGGTGAATTCACGCGCGTGCTGTGGATTGCACGCCCGCGCACACGTGCGGAGACGCGCGCGCACGGTTAAATACGCGTGCGCGCTGCAGAAAATCACGCTTAACCTTTTTGACTGAAATTTAATTCCATACCTCCAGAGTGGTTTTTGGCTTAATTCGTGCATTCCCGAGTAATCCTCCTGAAACCTGCACTCTGAGCAGCTGCTTTACTTGCTCATGTAAAACGGCTGAATTGAGCCCCTTTACGTCACAGTGTCATATCAGGAAGTTCCTGACCAAACCCTGCTGCCACTGTAGTAGGTAAGAGGTGAGCTGCGAGAGTCCGAAACAATTTGTCAGGAGCTCATCACGGCAGATGTCTAACCTACAGCCCAGAGTTCCCACACTTCAACCACCTGCTGCTCTTTATTAGCATGAGCTGCTAATAAAGACTTATCAACTCGACCCTGCTAATCACATATCAGTATGACTCCAGCTTTACAGCTGAGCTCCACGTCACCGCAGCCCGTCCCATCACCGGATAAAAGACACAGTCACTCACCCTGCCAGCGCTCAGTCATACGTCCCGTTTGCCACGAGCTCCTGTTAGCCTCAGTGCTGCAGTTTAACCGCCTCATTAATCCAGCCTCAGACCTGTCCCGGTCGATCTCTCTCTCTCTGTCCACCTCGTTCTTGGCTGCTGGTCTCGCAGTCAGCGACTATGGTCGCTGCCTCCAGAAACCTGCTCCTCGCCTACGACCTGCCTCACTTCACCCGTCCGATCCCAGTCTTGGTGTCATCTCCCAGGTCAGATCGCATCCAGTCGCGAGTGGACCGTACTTCCCTCCAGACGCTCCTCACCACCGAGCGTCCTCTGACAAATTAGCAACTCCCTTTCGTTGTATTTCATTCTAAAAATTTCTCGTCGAAAATGCGCATTTGGCTGCGAGAGTTACAGAAGTTTATTTAGTGTTTCTAAACAGCCCAATCACAGTCACATTTGGGAGACGGGGTTTTAGGTAAACCAAGCGTTTTTACTTCCTGGTCACAGAATAACTCGAGAATATAAGTTATATTTCAGGACAAATGAAGTGAATATAACTCAAACAGTAAGGTTTTATCATATATGTGCCGATCCCAGACGTTGAAAACTGTAAAATAGCATGATACAGTCCCTATAAATACCGCAAGATTATCCACTATCAAACAGCCGGTAAATGAGAAAGGAAAGCAGTCATGGCTTCTCTCGGAGCTAGCTGGATGTAGCTATGCTAACCCAGTTTGTTTAAAACAAGCGGCACTGATCCTGCCTGGACTGTTACAGGAGTGAGGGGGGATATGAAACATCTGTCCAAAAATATAAAGAAGAGAACACCAGGAGACACATGATAATGAAAGTAAGTAATGTTTTCTTTTTGTTTTCTGGTAGAATAAAACTGAACAGAAGGGAAACTTGCTAAACCCAGTGATAGAGAAGCCTGTAAAGAAAAAAAATAGTTGGGAAGTTTAAAATTATGACTAGTAGATGGCTGTAACTTTATTATAATGAAAAACTGTTTTCCAGGTGTGTGACACCATCCTGCTGCACATTGAGGAGTGTTTTGTCTTCACTCAGCGTCTCATCCATGTGACCTGCTGCACGGAGAACTGTTTCTACAGCACAGTGGGAGGTTTCCTGAGACACACTGGACACAACTGTGGAGGTTTATCCAGTGTTGGACAATTAAAATGATCAAACATATTTCATGTTTATATAATAATAAATATATTATATATAATATTAAAATATTATATTAAATATATTACTATAATATATTACTTAACACAAAATTTAATGTTAATACACAAATTTTGTCTGTTTGGCTGACTAGATTAACCTGTTCTGGTGATTTTTTTTTTTTTATTTTATAATTGAATAAAGTCTTCGTTAAATATTTAACTGAAGTTGTAACATTAATTCATCTTTACAATTTTTTTATTGACCATCACTTACTTGGATTTATGCAGCCCCACCCAAAAAATATTTCACCAGCCGTCACTGTTCACTGTGAAAACAAGTAGGCCATTAAAGCGCTGGTTTGATTTGTGACCAGTTTCCGACCCTTTGGCTCCCAGATATGGCAGTCAAATACTGTAACAAGTGTGTTTTATTCTGTTGTTACTTGAATTACTCATTTAAGTAACATTTTTAAACAATGCTCTGGCAGGATATTAACTTTTGCTTTTGGGTGAAATAGGCATAAATGATAAATCATGAGTGAAAGACAGAACTGGGAGATGTACATAGTCAGTATTTATTTGATTATTGTAAGGTATCAAAAAGGGGGTGGCCAATCATGGCTTCAGTATATAATTTGTATTGGTACAGAACTAGACATCAAACCCAATGGGATAGCTGTAGATTGCCCCTTGTTTGAAGATTTTGACTTTTGATGGGAGATGTGTTTGATGCAGGAGGAATAAAAAGTAACACCTCAGCTTTCCAAACTGTGTGCTGCTGTTTGAAGTCTTAGAGCAGTGAGGGGAAGCCCAAGTCCTTTCTGATCAACTGAATTTTTTAGGTAATGCACACACAAAAAAGGGTGAATCAAGAATTTGCTGATACTAGTTGAGTTAACTGCTGAGTTAAAATGTATTTGCAAATTTGAGAATAAATTGTGGCGACAAAATAATTCTGGCATGGAATCAAGACATACTGAAGGACTACAGCAGAGTAACAATGGACAGTAAGATGAACAATTACAATTAGTCCCTGATTTTAAAGAGGCCATTTCATACACATTTCAGGACTTTGTGGTTATTTCTTTTAACAAGTAATATGAAACATTTAATATCTAAAAAACGTCAGGAAACACTTATTAACAGACCTTTCAATCTGTCTGGATTAACATTCGTGTGGTTCTGGCTCCTTCCGTTAGGCCTCGAGCAGCAACTCGTTCATATTGATTATTCGAATTTGCTGGACTCAGATTGGCTAACAAACTAGCCTATGAGAGCAAGGTATACTGTTTCCTGCCCCGCTGCACATGGCAACATCAGACGTCGTGTCTTCCTGTTTGCTATGTCTTATGCTACAGCTTTTAGCAAGCAGACTGCTAGGTGTGGTTTCAATTGCGGGAGCTGCCGAATACTAACGAACAAAGGAGTTGTGACGAAACAGATACAGGCTGTTCGGACTTGGGAGAACTCAGGTGTTATCACCACCTGCGTAGTTTGAGAGATTAAAACTGAAAGAGAAGTTGTTGACCTGTTTTCACACCCAATAGGAAGGTAAGAACACCTGTGGAGCTAAAAAGAAACGTTTTTAATGGAAGGGCCTCTTTAATATTTATAAGGATACCATGATATGCAAAGGTGTACTTATAACAACTTAATAGACAAATTATGAAATGGAGTGTGAAAGAGTTGTCCTTTTCACTTATTCTGAAATTACTTATTAAAATGTTGTCTTGTGTTCAGTAAATTGTTTTATTTCTGTATATTCTTGAATTTTGGTATCCTAAATATTTTCATTAAAGTGCAACTAACCCCCAAATAAACTTTTTTTGCAGATAAACTCTATAAATGAATGTCTAATAGTCCTGCCTACATTTCTGGGTATTATTTTTAGATTTTAGCACATTTTTATACAACTGTTCATTTTATACCAAACACTGTTAGTGGAGCACCCTTTTCAGGTTTAAACATTACACTGCACTTAAATTTAAATGAGGCATTGGTATTGGCTGAGACCTTATTTTCTCTATTCGTGACGTCAGGATCCCGCCGCTGTGGGGTATAAAAGAGCTTGGTCTCGGCCACACCTTCACTCAGTACTGAGTGAGTTTGAACGGGAAGTTTATACGGCCATTATCAGAGTTCATTTTAGTGCAATGTTTGACTGTGTGTAAACATGTGTTTATCACATTACTGAATGTTTTTCTCTTCATGCTGGGATACTTTGATACTGTATATACCTTGGACACCTCTTTGGAACACGTTTTCTGATGCGGACAATGATGTGCAGTG
The DNA here is from genome assembly GCA_006937955.1 of Pachypanchax playfairii. Taxonomy (NCBI): domain Eukaryota; kingdom Metazoa; phylum Chordata; class Actinopteri; order Cyprinodontiformes; family Aplocheilidae; genus Pachypanchax; species Pachypanchax playfairii. The sequence continues at coordinate 1,471,970 of SSNP01000107.1, forward strand.
GCCGCGCGCGCAACCGCACATGAGGCTGAGTCACAGATATTACACCAGCTATTCCATATTTAGCTTTTGCTTTGATCAACAACAATATAACACTACGGGCCTCATTCTATGCCGCTTAAGTCGCTGCAGTACAAACCATCGGCTTGAAACTCATAGTCCGGTCAAGGACAGCTGCACCTGTTTGAAGAGTCGCATGATATTACTAGAGCTAATAGTGTTGGCTAACAGCAATATACCACTAAGAGAAGAGCCCCGTTCTATGCCGCCAAGCAGGGCAAACTACTGGCTCAAAACGATACGGATCAAAGCTTCAGAGCTAATCGTCTATATATTCCTCCATTTCACCTGTCCCTCTCTGGCGCGTGTGTCAGTCAAAGTGACATGTCAATTACAGCCTAACCTGCCAATCCCCTTGGTCTGCAAGCCATGTCCCTTATGTCGTGCATCGTTTAAATTTCAAACTGTATCTGGGGAGGTAGGGTATTTTTTCCTTTAAGCAACTCTAATTATATAAAGTTCATTTTCATGTTAAAGAGGCCATTTTACACAAATTTCATGATTTTGTGGTTATTTCTGAAGTAATAACATGTAATATGAAACATTTTTTTATCTAAAGAACGTTAGAAAACACTGATTTACAGCCCTTGCAATCTGTGTGCTTCAAGATTTGCCTGGTTTCAGCTCCAACTCGTTAATATTCATTATGATAATTTGCTGGACTCATATTGGACAACAAACTAGCGTATGAGAGCAAGGCTTACTGTATCCTCCCCGCTGCACATGCACAACAGCACACAGAGTATCTTCCTGTTTGATACGTCTTTGTGCTAACAGATTTCAGCCAGCAGCCTGCTAGGCATGGTCAACTGTGCGAGTTGATGAATTCTAATGAGCAAAGTAGCTTTGACGTAACAAATACAGACTTTTCAAACTCAGAAGAACTCGGGTGTTAGTTTAGTTGGAGGGATAAAACCTGAAAAAAAGTTATTGTGCCATTTTCCCATCCAAGTATGAAGGTGAAAACACCTGTGGAGCTAAAATATTCAACAGAAACCTCAGGGACATAAAAAAATAAACACAATGAATTATGAGAAGTATTTCTTTCAATCAATTTATTAAGTGCACCAGCACATACACTCACACCTATAATAGGCACTTAACCATCAAGCTACCAGACCCCAGTGTTTATAAATCAGACCTGACTGCTTCACTATGGGCGGGCCATAGGGGGCCCGCCCAATTAACTAAATAAACAATGAAAAAAAGAAGGTAACAGGGATCAACAACCAAACTCTCACAAAAAAAAAACCAAACACGAACCAAGATGTGAACAACAAGGGTGTGTGCATGGGGGTTGAGGTGTACAGAGAAGACAAGTTACTCAGTTACTCAGACTGCAAAAGTGGCTGCAGTAGCCTGGCAGCATCTCTTAGAGTAAAATGCCCTCAGTTCACCTCTTTTCCTTGAGCCAACATATCCTGAAATCAAACAGAGCAGAATGTGCTCTTAGTGTTGTGGTTTTCATTATGTCATGCATTGATCAGATTTTCATTGACTATAATGACAACAATATAAGGTCAGTGTTGCATACCTCCAGGGCAGTGATTGTACTTATCTCCACATTGACAGCAGATCTCAATAGAGTACATGTTAAAGTACTGTTCTCTGAATGTTTCTGAGAACCTGCTCCATGTGCAAACAGCTGTGGAAAGCAGAAATAATAATAAAAAAAAACATGTGCCTGCAGGCAGTGAAAAACATGTGACAACAGCAACAAATAAGTGTACATATCATTCCATAATTTACTGAAGCCCTTACTGTGAAGCAACTTGAAGTGTGCTCGTCTTCTTAAATATTCGGAAGACACAAGGTCTCTGAACACGGAGCACACCAGAGCCAGTGTGAAGATGGCTGTATCCCCTTCCTGAAGTACAACCTGTTCCAATATGTCAATGAGGACACATGCTGGTAACTGTAAAATTTAGGTCAGGTGACAATGATGAAAATACAAATTTTGTCCATAAAGTTTGGTAAATGGTATAGTTGTATAGTGCTTTAATTAGGTCCTACGAACCCCAAAGCGCTTCACACTACAGTTTTTTTTGTCATTCACACGGGAGAGGGTAGGGGCTAACACTCACACAACCCGATACGCAGATCGGGAGGCAACATGGGGTTCACTGTCTTGCCCAAGGACACTTCGACATGTGGTGGTGGAAGCCGGAATCGATCCACCAACCTTCAAGTTGGAGGACAACCGCTCTAACCACTGAGCCACAGTCGCCCCAGTTTCAAAAAAAAATTCAAATCCTCTGTATTTCAACAAGTCCTTCAGAAGCCTGTTAACGACTTGTTCATTTGAATCAGGTGTGTTGAAACAGGGAAACATCTAAAACATGCAGGATAGTGGCCCTCGAGGCCTGGAGTTTGACACCCCTGATCCAGACACAGAGGATTTAAGCATTTTAGAATGGTTTCACTTACATACATTTTCACATTTTGCCAAAAGTAACTCGGAGTAGTGTAACTCAGTTACATTTTTTAGACAGTAATAAGGTAATACAAACTTATTACTTTTTTAAAGCTGTAGTTAGTAATATTTTACATATTACAATTTTAAAGTAACTTGCCCAACACTGGCTGAATGCACCACCATAATCAAATTGCTGGCATTTCCCCCTTAAGACAAATATAATATAATCTTTATCAAGACTGGAGACTGGCATATGTATTTTGGTGGTACTTTATGAAAAAGCTTACCTCTGTGAATGTCAACGGAGATGAGGTGCTGATGCAGAGAATGTACTGTAAAGTAAAAGAAACATTTAACATTTTAAAACATTATATTCAAGAAATCAAATAAAAAAATCAAATCAAGAAAAGTTATACATACTGGCAAGGACCACAGCAGGTTGTCTTGTGAATCCTTCCAGGTGCCCACAAAATGAATTAAATGAAACAAACACACACACACACACAAATCAATAGAAAACAACCATAGTGGCTATAACCAAAGAAAATGTGTACCAGTATTACATGTCTTTGTGCAGCTTCCCCCACAATCTTGAGACAAACATTCCCAATCTGAAATGAAAAGCAAAAAGCAATAGAATACAGTTTAAGATACTACTGTATTGTTAAAATTATGCATAACATGATATTTTCTTTGCAGTGCATTAGACTAATACTTACGGTAGATTCCGAGGATTGTGCCAAACACAGGCTCCAAAAGTCTTCCCAAGTTAAGCAGATGATGTCCTCTTTCACTAGGACCTCTCCGGGAGGAAGGTTCTGGTCTAAGACCTATTCCACCTAAACGAAAAGAGCATTAAATTTGATTTTGCTTCAGTACGAGAAATAAAGAAAATAGTAAAAGAACAGATTAAAACAACTACAAAATAAGGCTGGTTTTATTTCCCAAGACTCTGCAATTCCAAAATCCATCAACGACTTTGACTTATTTAGTGGTTAATGTGGCTGCACAAACGTATGCCTTACCAGCCTGGACTGAAGAGGGTTGAAGTCTTTTGCCATTTTGCTCCTGGACTGGCATACTGATGATCAATCTGCCATTCTGGAGTCACATATGAGTGGTCCAGGAGAAACTTTCTCTCAGTTCGTGGATCTAATAACGTACAACTATGAGGCATGACTTGCAAACTTTAATCCATTTTTAATATAAAACTAATATTTATTTTGAATAATTATTTGCCTCTCATCCTCTTACTTTTTGATCTGTGGTAGTTCCCCAGTCTGGACACATTTACCTTCTGGCAAGTTGTGGTCAATTGTGGCCACTCCCTTTGGTGTGATGCTGGCCACAGTGTGTGGTCCTTGATGCTGGCTGGATAACGCATCTCCTGTGCGTCTCCCTTTTGGATCTCCTGACAAGAGAACATCATCACCAGCCTGAATAAAACACTATCTTACCTGCTTCCTTTTCCATGTTCCAAAGGTCTTCATCTGGGTGTCCTGTGCCCTCTCAATGTTGCAAAGAACCTACAACAAAAATTACATGAAAAGCCAAGAGACAAATATAAATATTTATTATTTACTATGTTGCTGTGGCAATGCACATCCTGGAAGTATAGAAAAGTTATCTACTAAAGCATAAAAATGTTAGATACACAATAAAAAATAAGAATTGTAGTAACCACATTCCCAATTTTTCCTGAATGAATCTACTCTCCCTGTCAGTCAGCCCCCTTCAAATGTACACACCGTTTTATTCAGAACTGTCATCTCCTCAACTCTTGTGTCAATGTCCTCTTCTGGGTCAGCTACCTCGAAGTCATCATCCATGGGACAGGCGGAAGAGCAGGAAATAGGGACTGTGGCGGGTGGAGTGCTGATCACACAAAATCTCTTTATTAATTTGTTTGTCTTGCACTTCTCAAACGTAAGCTTAAAAGGACATTTTTAAAATATGCTACACTGTAAAGCATCTTACAAGTAATACAAAATGTCAATGCAAGAATACCTGCTTTGCAGTGTTGATGCCGTATACCACAGCAGCAAGGTGAATGTCCCAGTCATTATGATTCTGGTTGACGTACTTTCTGAGAGCCCGCTTTATGTTCTGGTTGGTCCTCTCATCCTTTATATTGTGTTGCAAAATAGATAAATAAGCATGACTGATTTCCCAGGAGTTACCAAAGGTTAAATAAACAAATGCTTACCTGCCCGTTGGTCTGGAGATGGTATGCGCTGGAGACAGCATGTTTAATAGTCAGCATGCTTAAAATGCTGTCGTTGAGCTGCAGTGATATGAGCAGACTTATGAAGAAAAAAAAACACTGCCCAATGGCAAGCAATATTTGCACTTGACTAGTTCATCCCCACCACTTTTTGGGGCTCACTGGCTGCAGTTCTCTGACAAATAGCAGAAATAAGCCTTACCAAAATGTGCTAGGACATACAGTAACGTCGCCAGATCTTAAGATGGCGCTAAGGCATACTTACTTGGTTAGACAGGGTGATGTGGATCTATTTAAGGGCAGCACTCCTAACATTAACTTATGGTCCCAGGAGATAATAATAATAATAATAAACTTTATTACAGACTCATAGGTCCAGATGAGAATCAAGACAAAACACACAGTACAATAAATATTTAAAAGACACTAAATTAATAAAGTTAAATCCTCCCCCCCAAAAAATACTCATAAAACAGAAGGCCTTGTCTTCATAGGAGACAGCTATACCAATCCATAACTTGGACTTATACCGTGTAGTGCCAAATTTGATGTTTGTCAAGGCCATAGTAATGTAATTCTCTGAGTTGTTCAGCCTACATAAAAATTTATATATACAATTTTTCAATGTGGCTTGCAGTGTATTAACACATGCAGCCACAAACATCTCACTAGCACTACACCACCGTGGTCACCTCAGCAGAATTCTCAGTGAATCATTATAAGCTACCTGGAGTTTATGCAGGCTAACTTTGCTGTGGCTAGTCCACAAGTGGGCAGTGTGGAGAGGATTGCAGTATGCTCTGAATAAAGCAACTTTCACTCTATCTGTGCAGCCATCAAACTTGCGAACTAAACTATTTGCCTGAGCATCTAAAAAACGACATTGCCTGTAAATGTCAAGGTCATTCTTCAACTGGTCTGTAATGAGATGCCCAAGATACTTGTATTTGCTTAGAACTCTCAAGGTATTACCTGCCAATTTAAAAGTAGGAAACAATAGACATTTGTCCTCCTTTGTTCTACAAATCATGGCCGCACTCTTTTCTGTATTAAAATTCATGTCACGAACAGTTCCATAGTCAGAGCAAACATTAAGAAGCTGTTGCAGACCAGCACTGCTGGGACTGAAGACCACAAGGTCATCTGCATACATAATATGATTCACTAAAGTATTGCCTATCACACACCCAGTGTTACATGAATTCAGACAGACAGAGAGCTCATCTACATACATGTTAAAAATCATAGGGGGAGAATTCCACCCTGCCTAACCACGTTCCTGACCCCAAAATGGGCAGAAACACGGTGGCCCCATTTTATAAACATAGACTGGTTTACATACCAATAGGACAGAATTCTGACAATAAATTTAGGTACACCTCTCTTACTCATTTTGTCAATTAACTTGTAGTGATTGACACAGTCAAAAGCTTTTGAGGCATCAATAAAACTCATTAAGACTGAAGAATTCTTATCTCTATACGTATCAACGATTTCCTTTAAGGAATATATGGCCATATCTGTGGAATGTTTGGTTTTAAAACCAAACTGGTTGTCAGTAGAAGGGATAATGTCCTCAATTCTGCTCAACAGGATGCTTTCAAAAACTTTAGACAATACACTGGCAAGGGCTATTGGTCTGTAGTTATCAGAGCAACCAACCTTACCAGATTTATCCTTGATCACCGGCACTAGCACGACAGAAATCATTGTACCCTGCAAGAAGCCATGAATTAAAAAAGAGTTAAAGCAGATACCAAGAAGGGGGGCTAACCTTATGCTGTCATATTTAATGTGCTCAGCAGCGATGTGATCCAGCCCGCTTGCTTTATTTTCTGCCAGTTTATTTATAAAGCGTGATACCTCCTGTGAAAAAATTACCTTAAAATCAACACACTCAGCATTGTCAATCATATAAATATAACTTTTAACACAATTAAACAAGGTCCTGTAGTGTTGTCTCCACATCTCAACAAAATTCTCAGCTCCTGAGATGCCATCTACAGTGCACGGGGGTGGTATGCTACATTTGTTAAGACCCTTCACCTCCTTCCAAAAATCAGTAGTGTTGTTATCCATCACCTTCTAGGCCATAGATTCAGCCCTCATAGCTTTCTCATTGTTACAGATAAATCTGACAGCATATTTATACGCAGCATTAGCATTTTTCTTTTGTTCAAACAGCAGCCCTTGCCTTGGTCTACCAGCCAGCACCCAGGATTTAAATGCTAACTTCCTCATGATATCCGACCACATACTTATTCCAGCCAGGCCTAATTTTCCCCCTTTTGTTTTTCCGTTTAAAATAGGGTCTACTACTTTCATAGAGGGCTTTCACAACATGATCATATAGAGAGGAGATTTTTTTTCTGTGCTTCCAGTCATTACAGGTAGGATCTCTACACCTGATTGCATCACTGGGAAGACAGATTTTACTAAATAATCTATTTGTATCAGCATGGTAGCCAGCAATATCTTCCCTTGAAAGGGTAGACCAGTCCAGAAATTCAGTATTACAATCATAACTATCACAAGAGAGCATTGGATAATAATTAATTATTCATAATCATAATTATTATAATTATTACAATCATAATTAATCAGTATAAGCACAGGCATGTGATCAGAGGTGGCTGCCTCATACAAAATGTCCATACATACTATAGATGAGTGGGCATCGGCCGTGCTGAGACAGCTTTTTAACTTTTTTTTACTAATCTTGTGGATCATGGAGTACTACTGAACCCCGCAGGGGACATGGTGAGAAAATATCGTTAAGGTGAGAAAACAAAACAAAAAAATAAATAAATACATTTTGCGTTATCTCGAGGAACTTTTGAAAAGCCTCTACTTCTGGTCTGCTGCAAAATTAGCTTCGTAGCTAAGTGACGCTGCTCTCCACCAACAGAAAACGTAATTGTACTGCATCTGTGAGTGTTATGCCCCTTTTCCACCGACAAATTGGCACGGCGCGCTTGAGAGCAGTATAGTATAGCGTGGATCAACTCACTTGAGGCGGTGGAAACATAAAGCGGACGTAAGTGGGGATATGGGCGTGCCCATCTGGCTATGAAAAGTGGCGCGCAAAAGTCTTTGTCTGCGACGTCACAGCACGTGAAACAACAACAACAACAATGGCGGATATACCTGTGTTTTTGTACTTTGCACTCTGTCTGTGGTTCATTTTGGTTGGTTTGATTTTTGGTTCTTGTGGAGGAAGTCGCCATTGTATTTTAAAATAAAATATTTGTATGGTTGCTGGTAGTTTCTTTTTAAAGCCTTTTGCGGAAGCGCTTCTATATCACACCACGTGGACACCACACACAGCCGGGCCAATCAGGGGCTACCACTACATAGGTAGTCGTGTCACTGGTAGCAGTTTACTGGACCAATCAGTAGACAGGTGGGCGTGTGGGCCCGCTTTGGGCCGCTTCGGACCACCGAGGAGGTGGTCTGAAAAAAAGAGGCTGGGTTGGCGGGGAATGACGCGGTTAAGACCGAGAAAGGCGGTGGAAAAGGGTCCACAGGGGGCTAAAGTGAAACGAGCCGCACCGTGTTCTGTCGGTGGAAAAGCGGCATTAGTGCTCCGTTTCTGTCATTAAAAAGTCGGTTATGCTGCTTTAGTTTTGGAGGTAATAGTTTAATTTACAATGACATCACCAGGTCATTCAGAGGTCATCAGCCTGGAGTGATGAGTTTTGAGTTTTGCTATGCTGTGCATTATTTTCGTCGTATTTGCACATTTTTTATTCAGTATTTATAACGCACATTTTGCATTCAGTACTTTTTATTCTGATTTTGGAGCTGTGCTGATTGAGGGTTTTTTTTGCGTGATTTGTCACTTAATTATGTTTATTGGAAAGAGCAGCTAACTGACATTTCTAATGGTGCATTCACACTGGCCCAACCATCAACTTCATAAGCGGCAAGTTTATACAGTGGGGCAAAAAAGTATTTAGTCAGCCACCAATTGTGTAAGTTCTCCCACTTAAAAAGATCAGAGAGACCTGTAATTTTCATCATAGGTATACCTCAACTATGAGAGACAAAATGAGGAAAAAAAATCCAGAAAATCACATTGTCTGATTTTTAAAGAATTTATTTGCAAATTATGGTCAATAACAAAAGTTAATGTCAATACTTTGTTATATAGCCTTTGTTGGCAATGACAGAGGTCAAACGTTTTCTGTAAGTCTTCACAAGGTTTTCACACACTGTTGCTGGTATTTTGGCCCATTCCTCCATGCAGATCTCCTCTAGAGCAGTGATGTTTTGGGGCTGACGCTGGGCAACACGGACTTTCAACTCCCTCCAGAGATTTTCTATGGGGTTGAGATCTGGAGACTGGCTAGACCACTCCAGGACCTTGAAATGCTTCTTACGAAGCCACTCCTTCGTTGCCCGGGCGGTGTGTTTGGGATCATTGTCATGCTGAAAGACCCAGCCACGTCTCATTTTCAATGCCCTTGCTGATGGAAGGAGGTTTTCACTCAAAATCTTACGATACATGGCCCCATTCATTCTTTCCTTTACACGGATCAGTCGTCCTGGTCCCCTTGCAGAAAAACAGCCCCAAAGCATGATGTTTCCACCCCCATGCTTTACAGTAGGTATGGTGTTCTTTGGATTCAACTCAGCATTCTTTCCCCTCCAAACACGACAAGTTGAGTTTCTACCAAAAAGTTCTATTTTGGTTTCATCTGACCATATGATGTTCTCCCAATCCTCTTCTGGATCATCCAAATGCTCTCTAGCAAACCGCAGACGGGCCTGGACGTGTCCTGGCTTCAGCAGGGGGACACGTCTGGCACTGCAGGATTTGAGTCCCTGGCGGCGTAGTGTGTTACTGATGGTAGCCTTTGTTACTTTGGTCCCAGCTCTCTGCAGGTCATTCACTAGGTCCCTCCGTGTGGTTCTGGGATTTTTGCTCACCGTTCTTGTGATCATTTTGACCCCACGGGGTGAGATCTTGCGTGGAGCCCCAGATCGAGGGAGATTATCAGTGGTCTTGTATGTCTTCCATTTTCTAATAATTGCTCCCACAGTTGATTTCTTCACACCAAGCTGCTTACCTATTGCAGATTCAGTCTTCCCAGCCTGGTGAAGGTCTACAATTTTGTTTCTGGTGTCCTTTGACAGCTCTTTGGTCTTGGCCATAGTGGAGTTTGGAGCGTGACTGTTTGAGGTTGTGGACAGGTGTCTTTTATACTGATAACGAGTTCACACAGGTGCCATTAATACAGGTAACGAGTGGAGGACCGAGGAGCCTCTTAAAGAAGTTACAGGTCTGTGAAAGCCAGAAATCTTACTTGTTTGTAGGTGACCAAATACTTATTTTCCACCATAATTTGCAAATAAATTCTTTAAAAATCAGACAATGTGATTTTCTGGATTTTTTTTCCTCATTTTGTCTCTCATAGTTGAGGTATACCTATGATGAAAATTACAAGCCTCTCTGATCTTTTTAAGTGGGAGAACTTACACAATTGGTGGCTGACTAAATACTTTTTTGCCCCACTGTATATTCACATTTGTTATGTTATGGAACTCAGTAAACACCTGCAGAGATACAAACACATAAATGTATATAGATTGTCAATTTTTCAACATAATGCACCCATTTAACACTTTAAGCAGCAAAACTAACAGTTTTAACCTGTGTGTCATATAGCTGGGCAGGTAGTTAACTTCAGCTGATTACTTATAAGAATTATCCAAGACTAAAATTAAACACATACTTTCAATTCCTGCCGTGGCAAAGCACACAGTTTGGTCCTGTGAAAACAATGAGAAAAATCACATTAAACCATTCAACAAGAATATCATCAAATGCTGCTTTTTAAAACATTTTAAATTAACACACTCACCAATATAAACTGCTGCTTTTAGTAAGTCATGTGTTAATGTTTCATTAAATTTCAAAATAATAAGAAATAAATTTGTATTTCTGCTCCACAATACAGTTATGACCTAATGCAGGTTGAAAGTAATGCAGTCTAATCCGACATTCCTGCTATAAATCTTGTTTAAAACTCCTGTTTTAGTATATTATTTAGTATATTATTGAATGTTTGTATTGTAAATATTTTCTACAAATAAATAAACAACTATAATTATATAAAGTTTATTTTCTTGAAAAAAAAGGGGAAATAAAAAATTAAACACAATATATTATGAGAAGTATTTCTTTCAGTCAATTTATTCTGCAGAAGTAACATAACAAAACCAAAAACGTGATGAGGTCTAACAGCTCTTCTTCCGTGTCTCTTCTCCTCTCCCTCGCTGCCTGAGAAAAGGATTTTTAAATAGATTTATTCTTGTACCTCCACCCTACAGTGGCAGCTCTGGAGTTATTTGAAAAAGCTTAAATCACTAATAAGAAATTACTTGTGTGTATACGGGCATACTTACACAGGAGGTACAAATGGGAATGTTTTTAGAGATGTACACGTACTTAATGCTAAAACCAAAGGCCTAATTAGACCACTGCTGTAAGAATGTACTTTTTGTACGGCTATTTTTCTTTTTAAACTTACATCTGAATCGAAACTCCTCACCCTCTGTGCTGCCGCTCACTTCGTCCGTCATCGGTTTAAACTCGATTAAACTGAGTTGCCGAAAAGAATAATGGGATAGATAGGATGTGAAAGGATCCATCAGACCCATCCTTCAAATTCAGGGAAAAGCGCTGCATTTCTAGGAAGTATTTATAGAATCCTTGGAATTTGGACACTACTCGTCGCTGTGGTGTGACGTAACATCCTTGAAATAAGACCTTGGAAAAATGCAGACCCTGAATTTGGACACAGCCAAAGACCGGCTCCAGTGCTCAGTAACACTGGTTTTGTTAGCACTTTCCTATTTCTTGTTTTAAATGTTCAAATGTTTTTACTATGAAAAGTCAATATGAAAGCAATTTCAAAAAACAATTTCTCAGCAATTAAATGAAACAGTCATCTCCACCTTTACACATGGAAACATGTCCTTTGTTGGACAATCCACATGTGGAAGAAGACCTTTTACATATTCTGACTCTGCTTTTTCCACTTCTTCTGTCTGAGTGCTTCAAAGAGGAGTTATCTGCAACTCCCTGGGGCCCAGAGATTGAAAGCTGAGAAGGGAGGGCCTGGTGTCAAAGTCTTCTGCAGAACAGAGCATGCATATTATAAAAAAAAAATGTTTCTAATGCCATGGGTCTCTCAGTGTAAGTTTATTTTAGAGCTTTCATAGTAAAAGCAGAGCAAAATTAGATGTAAACATGAGATTATGTACTGTTTGTAACTCCTTAACTTCAGGGGAGACAATGAACTGATCCTGGTATCTTCTTTGACCAAAAATCGCATGACATTCTCCTGACAAGTTCACCTTGTTAGAGTAGACAAAATGTATCCACATTAATCTGCTAAATGGTTTCCATCATTATAGATTAGGCATTGACCACTTCAAACATATACAAACAACATAAAGCCCCAAAAAGTAAGAATAGGGGAAAACACAAAGACAAACATATTCATAAACCTTTCTCCCTGCATGCCTCCAGCCACCCTGCTGCTGCTACTGCAATATGCTCTTTGCACGGATATAAAAACTGTTTTCTTGTGTGTCTGTGCCATCTCAGGAACTGCTTCACCACATAATCGACTCATCAGAATGGTTCTGCAGCTTGATGGACTCCCACAGAGCCACAGGCCACACATTCAAGTGGAGGAAAATACATAATCTGTGCCATAATAGGAGAAATTTGAAACAGAATATATTTACTGTTCATCTACTGAGAAAGGGTGAAGCACACAGATGTTTTTTTCCCATTTCTGTCTAGTCTTAGGTAAGAAAAACTCCTGATTCGTTTGCAGATTTACCCCAAATTTCTATGGTGGACTGGAGGGAAGAGTTGGGGGTTGGGGGGGGGGGGGGGGGGGGGGGGGGGGGGGGGGGGGGGGGGGGGGCAGCTTCACAAATGAATTTGTCATCAGGTTTAAAGCTTTTTTGGCAGGCTATCCTTGAGCCAGCTGAGGTACTTGAAGTAGGAAAGGCTTTCCTGCTGTTCTCCTCCTCTGCATCCCAGCAGGTATGAGGATTAAATTTACACCAGCCGTCAAAGTCTCTGAGAGACCTTAAAGGCGGAATACCTCTTCTCTAACGCCCCTAGATATCTTCCCAGAAGATGGTGAGACGAGGCCTTTTTTATTGGCAGCTGCAGAGCAAATGTTGCCCCAGTGAGCTGCCATAAAGTGACTGAGCATAGAAGTGATGCTTGTCACTACTGAGTATGTCTCTTTATCTCACCTTTTCTTTCTTTCTTATCTATGTCATTTAAGCATCTCCGTCTCTGTGATCACTCTCTGCATAGCTTCAACTGAATTCAGTTGTTATATGATCCCAAAACCCAGCTATGATGGGCAGCCTAAAGTTAAAATTAAAAAAATTACACCTCAGAAAATTATTTCTAGGTTTTGACTTATTGTTTACCTGTAATTAGTCATTTTATTCAAAAGGGAGGTGCAAGCTGTTATGCCTCACATCTCAAGTGCACAGAATATCAGCACTGATGTGATTTGGTCATAAGCCGCAGGCCGAGTGCTGCAGATAATCACACCAGTGCTGATATTCAGTACAACAGCACAACCTTAAGTGTGATATTGCTTTTATACCACAGTTCTACAAGCACATTTTTTTATAACATTTTTATAACAACAACAGATTATGATTTGTTTATTTATTTAACACTCAAACTCCCACGGCCATCATTTTGATGGTTTTCAGATTTTAAAGTGTGGTAACTTTAGTTACACTGATCACACGTAGTTTTTGTGTCCTGACTTTTCCTATTTATGTATGTCCTTTATTTTCATGCTATTATTTCAATAAAACACTAAATCAAAAAATAATTCTGGTCGTTTATACTTTTATCTCCCACAGCCGTCTTTTTGACGGCTCTGTTATTTACCTTAGAAATTCTTCCCGCAGATGAACCAACAGCTCGCGCACAAAGGAGCCGTGTCAGTCAAACAGTAGACGATAGGGAAATTACTTTTCAAGGTTTGAAGTACATAGTATAAGTAGTAGCTAATAGTGACATGAAAGAGTTGAGATCAAGAAATGTGTAAACTACAATCCATACAGTGACTCCACAATCAGCTGAGAGGGAATCCAGTCAGTCTACAGTCAGCTTACCACCAACAGAAAGGCAGGAGAGCGGAAAGGATAGTACAGTGTGGATTGTAGACCAAGGAGAAAATAGAGGGAGAAGTCCCAGCCAGAACGCTCTGACCGAGGCCGAGGGACTTTCACTGCCTAGTTGATCAAAGCATGCTAGCGCACATACGCGATTGTACTGTGGCAGAAGCTCACAGGAAAACAAAATTTTGTTTTTCTTTTGAAAGACAGGTAGTTTGAAAAAGTACCAAAGGCTGTAATGTACCTGCTGACAGTTTCAAATGCTGACTGCAGTCTTCCTCAGAGTGTCATCTGATGTGTTGCTGTCATGTCATTTATCAGATGTGCTGGTCAGGAGGTGTGTCGCACCACACCCCCAGACCAGCTTCTCCTCTCCGCCGCTGTAGGATGGAATCCCAGGTTTGAGACAGGTTGTACGCCCCCTCATCCTGGTTGATGGTGTTGCTCGCCCGCTTCCGGATCTCGATGGACTCCTTTATCCATTTATTGTTTTCTGATGTAATGATCCTGCCCCTATCCCAGTCCATAATGTGGTTCATCCTCCTGCAGTGATCTGTAATAGCTGATTTCTTGGTTAAATGAGACATACTTGTAAATTATCCCAAAATGTATTTATTTGAAACACACATAGCATAATACATAACCAGCCATTGAACAGGGTATGCAACATGTGTAAAGGTGGGTAGCAATTTTACAAATCAAACAAAAAACCTTTTTCTAGCTGTTCTTGCTTTTTTTAAATAACTCATAACATACTTCTGATTAACTCATATTTACAGATTTATTTTGTACAGTTTTGGCCTACTATTACTGCTCTGAGCGCATTGAGAAACCTCTGTTTTAGTCTGTATACTGGAACTTCAGTCAACAATTCCAATTATTTGTTTTATTCCTTAAAGCTCTAATCCGGAGTTTCTTAGAGGCACCACTAAGGTGATAAAAATGTGTTGCATCTTTAAGTCCCTCCCATTTTGTGTCCGTGATACGATACCCAGCGTCTGCTTTCATCCATGCAAACGCGTCACCTTTGTTACAATGGACACTTCATGAGTAAGTTACATGTTTATTTAAGGCGGTTACTGCTCCATGATTCACGTGTCTTTGCAGCGTTGTAACAACTCGTAAACCCAGGCGGGCCGCAGTTTGTCAGGATACGTGCACATGCACGCTTGGTTGATTGAGAGGTGTACTATGTGAATCACTAATGCTCGGTGACACTCAGTTAAAATTACACTTGCTCCTACAGGACAGCGAGGGGGCTTAAATTATATTACAGAACCTGGTCAGAATATCACTTTTGTAGAATTTCAAAAAATCATACACAACGTGCACACGTATCCTGAAAAGCTGCAGCCGGCCAGGGTTTATGAGTTGTTTACAATTCTGCAAAGACATGTGAATCATGGAGCAGCAACTGCCATAAATAAACAAATGTAACTTAACCATGACTTGCCCATCGTAACAAAGGTGATGCACATGCACAGATGAGTACAGATGCTGGCTATTGTATCACGGACACAAAGGGGACGGGATTTAAAGGTGCAACACGTTTTTTTCACTTTAGTGATGCCTCTGAGAAGAAACTCTGGATTAGAGCTTTAACACAACTTTCAATCAATTTATACAACAAACACACAGGACAACCAATTAAGTATGTTCAGAACTCACTACAGAGTCTTCGCAGCTCTTAGATGGTCACCGTTGTGAATCCCCGCTCTGCCCGGAAAAGATCGCCTGGCCGTTGTGTTCTTGGGCAAGACACTTAACCCACTTTGCCTGTTTGGTGGTGGTCGGACTGCAGTCCATCCAACCAGCATACTGCAATGCACGATGTAAGCTGTAAAACAAAACAACAAAAAATAAGTACACAAAACTTACAATTTATTTTGGGCCATCATTCATGCAGATCAGACAAATTAGATTAGTGTAAATGTACTTAAAATATCATCCAATTTAGAGTTATCCCAGACAGTTTTCCCTTCAGGTACGTTTCCACGCTTCTCAAAATCAACAGCATTTTTGCACTTCTTTGCTGAAAAGAATTAACCAAAAAGATGAAGACAGTCCTTTCTGCCAAATGGGTGGGAGGGAAATGAAGAGTCCACTTTCAGGGTACAGTTCCTGCTTCTTGGATTTACTTTTTGTGCAGTCATCACATTGGTCCACCCAGTCCAGTTTATCTGAAAAGAGTCACAATGATTCAAGTTGGTCCCCACCTGCAACACAAAATACAAATATGTTCTAAAATGCATATGACATGTTGTCCTAAATTACTATTCAAAATGTTTAATTTTCACAAAGTTTCATAATCTGGACCTGTGACGTGAGCGAAGGGAGTTATATACTACAAGCAGCCCCAGCCCTGTGTAGCAAATGGCCATGTCATTGAGAGTCAGTGGGGTTACTAGTTTTGATTGTGTTAATTTGTCTTAAAATAATAAAACTATTATGTTTGTGGAGGCTGTACAAACAGGCTGAAAAGAAGAGATTTCACTTCTGCCTTGGCTACAAAAAAAACAGTCGTTTGTGGTGCTCACTTCAAACCGGAGGCTTCTTCTCAGTATCCTAAACAACTTACCGTAGCGATTTGTTCATCATTCCGGAATAGCGCTACAACTGGTGGCAGCTTGTTGGAGTAGCTCTGTGACTTTGCTAGCGCTTGCTAGCATTTTTTTTTGTTCTTTTTGAGTATTTCTTGCTAGTTTTTTCTTCTGGAAATATTTTCTAAATACTTTTTTTCTGATTTAGGTGCTGTGCTGATTGAGTTTTTTGCTTGATTTTTCACTTTCTTGCCACTTGTTATGATGCGTAACCATGGCAACAAGAGACTTGTTTACAAGAAAGAGCAACTAACTGACATTTCTAAGGCTGAAATAATCCTCAAATTGAAACTCTGGATCACTGATGAGCTCAAAAGAAGAAGACGTGGATGCAGAGCAGGAACTAGGTGAAGAGAGAGAAAGAGGAAGTTTAAACCTTCACTTCCATCAGTCATATTGACAAATGTCAGATGTCTTTGCAAACAAAATGGATGAACTTGAAACTCTGTTGAAATGCAGCATCATGTGTTTCACTGAGACATGGCTAAAGGGACAAATCCCGGACTCCAGCATGTCTCTGCCTGGCTTTCATACAATAAGAGCAGACAGAGATTTGAAGAGGAGCAGCAAAAGAAGAGGAGTTTGTCAGCTGCTCACATCTGCAGTCACCTGTTGGAGAAGCAGCATCAGAGCAGGTGACATGAAGAGGCTGAACAGATTGATAAGGAGGACTGATTCTGTCCCGGAGACTGAACTGGAGACTCTTGAGTTGATTGTTCAAAGGAGGATGAAGAACATGATGGAAAACCCTCATCATCCTCTTCAGAACACAGTAACTCAACAACAGAGTGTCTTCAGTCAGAAGATTCTTCATAATCCGCAGCAGCACAGACTGTTACAGGAGATCCTTCCTGTCCACAGCTAGAACCTTCTATAATGGCTTCCTGAAAAAGAACTGAGCTACAACAACACTTAATTTACCTTCGGGGATTAATAAAGTAGTTTTGATTTGATTTGATCAATCGTACAGCTAGCTGAGCTGTACACCAAGCTTGTCACCTCATGCGCTTGTCAGAATACATGTCAACCTGGGACAGGGACTTTGAAGTGGAACAGTAGTAATTCATCTGAAGTCTGCATTGACCTGCAAACAAAGTACACGTTATTTAAATTTTTTTTTTAAATGTAAGAATGAAGTGAAGCTTGAAATTTTTCAAAATGCACGCTGGTATAAAACTGTGTTCAAAATCTTAACTTGTCAAATGCTACACATCACACACTACATTTTCGTCTTGTTTTATTTAGTTCATGAAAATGCATCCTGATTTATTCCCAGTTATTGCTTATTAATAGGAGTTTAGTCTTGTCTCGTCTTCAGTTTTATTCTGGTGAAAAATGTGGGTTGACGAAACTATTTTCGTTTAGTTTTCGTTAAAGAAATTAACACTCGTTTACTTAAGTCAAGAATGCGGAATGGCACATGCACATAAGGAATCAGTAGCACATCCCAACAGGAAGTGTGTTTCGACAGAACACCGGTTCGAGCAATGGCTGTCTGTGACTTGGTTACATACAGAGGTGGAAAAGTTGTTTAGTACGGTTTAATGTGTGGGATAAAAGTCAGCTCAAAGTCAAAAATCATGCCCAGGTTATTCACTTGTAAAGAAGGATTAAAAGACAGTGATTGTAATTTTGGTAAAGGTTTGTCTCTCTGAGCCTCTGGACCGATGATTACGACTCCAGATTTGTCATGGCTGAGGTGGAAAAGGTTTTCTGCCATCCAGGATTTGATATGTAAAATGCATTTAAAACGTGCATCCACTGGCCATGCGTTATCAGGAGACACGGAGATGTACAACTGGGTATCGTCAGCATAACTGTGAAAGTTAACTCCATGTCATCTGATGACATCGCCAAGGGGGAGCATAAAGGTTAAAAAGCACTGGGCCTAGAACTGAATCCTGGGATAAACAATATGTAATATTCTGGACCTTAGAGGAGCAAGTATCCAAACTTACTGTGCCGTGGCTCAGGCTGGTAACCGGAAGGTCACTGGTTCAAATCTCCCCGCTCCACCTGAAAAAAAAGATTGCCTGGTCGTTGTGTCCTTGAGCAAGACACTTAACCCACTTTGCCTGTTTGGTGGTGGTCGGAGGGTCTGGCGGCGCCGGTGTCTGGCAGCCTTGCCTCTGTCAGTTTATGTCCCAAGACAGCTGTGGCTACAACATATGTAGTTTATGATCACAAAACGTGTTAGCGTGTGTGTGAATGGGTGAATGACAGACTGTAGTGTGAAGCGCTTTGGGGGTCGTAGGACCTGAGTAAAGCGCTATACAAGTACACGCCTAGCAGAGCAAACACTGTTACCTTCTGAGTGTCATAGTTTAGGGGCAGCCGTGGTCTAATGGGGAAGGAGGATGTCTTCTGATCAAGAAGTTGGT
>SSNP01000107.1:1494894-1573712 GCA_006937955.1 Pachypanchax playfairii
TCTCAGTATCCTAAACAACTTACCGTAGCGATTTGTTCATCATTCCGGAATAGCGCTACAACTGGTGGCAGCTTGTTGGAGTAGCTCTGTGACTTTGCTAGCGCTTGCTAGCATTTTTTTTTGTTCTTTTTGAGTATTTCTTGCTAGTTTTTTCTTCTGGAAATATTTTCTAAATACTTTTTTTCTGATTTAGGTGCTGTGCTGATTGAGTTTTTTGCTTGATTTTTCACTTTCTTGCCACTTGTTATGATGCGTAACCATGGCAACAAGAGACTTGTTTACAAGAAAGAGCAACTAACTGACATTTCTAAGGCTGAAATAATCCTCAAATTGAAACTCTGGATCACTGATGAGCTCAAAAGAAGAAGACGTGGATGCAGAGCAGGAACTAGGTGAAGAGAGAGAAAGAGGAAGTTTAAACCTTCACTTCCATCAGTCATATTGACAAATGTCAGATGTCTTTGCAAACAAAATGGATGAACTTGAAACTCTGTTGAAATGCAGCATCATGTGTTTCACTGAGACATGGCTAAAGGGACAAATCCCGGACTCCAGCATGTCTCTGCCTGGCTTTCATACAATAAGAGCAGACAGAGATTTGAAGAGGAGCAGCAAAAGAAGAGGAGTTTGTCAGCTGCTCACATCTGCAGTCACCTGTTGGAGAAGCAGCATCAGAGCAGGTGACATGAAGAGGCTGAACAGATTGATAAGGAGGACTGATTCTGTCCCGGAGACTGAACTGGAGACTCTTGAGTTGATTGTTCAAAGGAGGATGAAGAACATGATGGAAAACCCTCATCATCCTCTTCAGAACACAGTAACTCAACAACAGAGTGTCTTCAGTCAGAAGATTCTTCATAATCCGCAGCAGCACAGACTGTTACAGGAGATCCTTCCTGTCCACAGCTAGAACCTTCTATAATGGCTTCCTGAAAAAGAACTGAGCTACAACAACACTTAATTTACCTTCGGGGATTAATAAAGTAGTTTTGATTTGATTTGATCAATCGTACAGCTAGCTGAGCTGTACACCAAGCTTGTCACCTCATGCGCTTGTCAGAATACATGTCAACCTGGGACAGGGACTTTGAAGTGGAACAGTAGTAATTCATCTGAAGTCTGCATTGACCTGCAAACAAAGTACACGTTATTTAAATTTTTTTTTTAAATGTAAGAATGAAGTGAAGCTTGAAATTTTTCAAAATGCACGCTGGTATAAAACTGTGTTCAAAATCTTAACTTGTCAAATGCTACACATCACACACTACATTTTCGTCTTGTTTTATTTAGTTCATGAAAATGCATCCTGATTTATTCCCAGTTATTGCTTATTAATAGGAGTTTAGTCTTGTCTCGTCTTCAGTTTTATTCTGGTGAAAAATGTGGGTTGACGAAACTATTTTCGTTTAGTTTTCGTTAAAGAAATTAACACTCGTTTACTTAAGTCAAGAATGCGGAATGGCACATGCACATAAGGAATCAGTAGCACATCCCAACAGGAAGTGTGTTTCGACAGAACACCGGTTCGAGCAATGGCTGTCTGTGACTTGGTTACATACAGAGGTGGAAAAGTTGTTTAGTACGGTTTAATGTGTGGGATAAAAGTCAGCTCAAAGTCAAAAATCATGCCCAGGTTATTCACTTGTAAAGAAGGATTAAAAGACAGTGATTGTAATTTTGGTAAAGGTTTGTCTCTCTGAGCCTCTGGACCGATGATTACGACTCCAGATTTGTCATGGCTGAGGTGGAAAAGGTTTTCTGCCATCCAGGATTTGATATGTAAAATGCATTTAAAACGTGCATCCACTGGCCATGCGTTATCAGGAGACACGGAGATGTACAACTGGGTATCGTCAGCATAACTGTGAAAGTTAACTCCATGTCATCTGATGACATCGCCAAGGGGGAGCATAAAGGTTAAAAAGCACTGGGCCTAGAACTGAATCCTGGGATAAACAATATGTAATATTCTGGACCTTAGAGGAGCAAGTATCCAAACTTACTGTGCCGTGGCTCAGGCTGGTAACCGGAAGGTCACTGGTTCAAATCTCCCCGCTCCACCTGAAAAAAAAGATTGCCTGGTCGTTGTGTCCTTGAGCAAGACACTTAACCCACTTTGCCTGTTTGGTGGTGGTCGGAGGGTCTGGCGGCGCCGGTGTCTGGCAGCCTTGCCTCTGTCAGTTTATGTCCCAAGACAGCTGTGGCTACAACATATGTAGTTTATGATCACAAAACGTGTTAGCGTGTGTGTGAATGGGTGAATGACAGACTGTAGTGTGAAGCGCTTTGGGGGTCGTAGGACCTGAGTAAAGCGCTATACAAGTACACGCCTAGCAGAGCAAACACTGTTACCTTCTGAGTGTCATAGTTTAGGGGCAGCCGTGGTCTAATGGGGAAGGAGGATGTCTTCTGATCAAGAAGTTGGTGGTTTGATCCCCGGTCCCAGCAAGTGTGTCGAAGTATCCCTGTGCAAGATACTGAACCCCAAACTGTCCCTCAGGCGCTGTAACAAAGGCAGCCCTCTGCTCCTTAGCGGAAGGGAGAGCCTTTCTTTTGGAGGAACGCAGGTTCTGTTTGTCAGATGTTCAATGATTCCTCTGCCTTCCTTTCAGACTTCTTCCCTAAGACTAGATTCCCCTAGTCGTCCTCTGGCAAATCCTGAGCAGCCGGGAGCCCAGGGCGACTGGGTGATGGTCAGAAGGAAGCACAGTCCTAAGCAGCCCCCAGGTCACCATCGGCCTATCCATGTTTCAAACCATTTTTCTCCACTCAGTGACACACCCGCTGAGAAACAGACTCTGGTTATGGACAGCTCAATAGTCCGAAATGTGGCATTAGAGACACCAGTGACCGTAATCAAATGCCTTCCTGGAGCCAGAGTGGGCGACATAGAAGGCTACCTGAAACTGGTGGCTAAAGATAAGCATAAATACAGTAACCACGGTCCAAATTAAATAAACGAATACTCAGTTCTTGACAAATAAAGAATAAAAATCTGATTAAAATAAACACAGTTACAAATACAAAACCTGAAAATAAAACCATTAGATGTGGTTTATTGAATATTAGACCTCTTTCATCTAAATCTCTGTTAGTTAATGATTTGATAACTGATCATCATATTGATCTATTTTGTCTTACAGAAACCTGGCTGCAGCAGGAGGATCATGTTAGTATTACTGAATCAACTTCTAACTACCTTAATGTTCATGTTCCTTGAGCAACAGGTTGAGGAAGAGCCAAATTACAGACATACGGAATTAGAGGTGTAGTATTAAATTGGATTAGTAGTTACTTAGAAAATAGACAACAATATGTATCGTATTTAGGCCATGAATCTAAGTTGGAAATAATACAGCATGGAGTCCCTCAAGGCTCTGTGTTGGGGGCCAAAACTTTTTACTTTATATATTAATGACCTCTGTGATAAATCAATGATTTTAAAATTTGTTCTTTTTGCAGATGAGACAATTTTTTTTGTATCAGGGAAAATTCTAAAAACATTGATGTAAAGTATTGAACAAGAAATGGTCCTACTTCAGAAATAGTTTCATTAAACTTAAGAAAAACAAAATTTATGTTGTTTTCAAATCAAAAACGTCTTGAAGTTGTTAATTTGACTTTAAATGGAGAAAGTATTGAGAGAGTGACAGAATTTAGGTTTTTGGGAGTGAATATTGAAAATTTTAAATAGAAATCACACATAGCTTATGTTAAAAATAAAATTTGTAGAAATATTGCTGTTTTGAGCAAAGTAAAGTCTATGTTAAATTACAAGGCAATGAGAATTTTGTATTTTTATTTTTATTTTGCCATATTTGATGTATTGTTTGACGGTGTGGGGAAATTCTTATGTTACTAATTTGATGCCCTTGTTTATGCTGCAAAAAAAGCTGAAAGAATAATTAAAGGAGTGGCTCCAAGAGAACACACCACCAGACTGTTTTTGAGTTCAGGACTACTCAAATTGAAGGACTTGGTTTCTTTACAAATGTTGTTAGTTGTTTACAAATAAAAACACTGTCTGTTACCACATGGACTCCAAACCCTTTTTATTGTAAATAATGAGACAAGTAGAAGAAATAATGATTTTGCACAGTGGTGGCTGGCCAATAGAGGGCGCTAGGGCGCCACCCTCCCTATAAAAAAAAACGATGTGACAACAAATAAGAAATATTTCTTTTTTTTAATTACGTGTATTTAGAGTTTAAAAAAAACAGTCATATTTATATTCATATACTGAAAAGATTGTATAAATAATTTCTGAAAGACAGAAATTGCTTTGTAAAATATGATTTCCTCCTGCATGAATGAGTGGGGATATGAAACATCTGTCCGAAAATATAAAGAAGAGAACAGCAGGAGACACATGATAATGAAAGTAAGAACAATGTTTTCTTTTTGTTTTCTGGTAGAATAAGACAGAAGGGATAGAGAAGTATGTAAAGAAAAAAAAAGTTGTTAGGAATTTTAAAACTATTACTAGTAGATGGCTGTAACTTTATTATCATGAAAAACTGTTTTCCAGGTGTGTGACACCATCCTGCTGCACATCGAGGAGTGTTTTGTCTTCACTCAGCATCTTCGTCAGTGTGACCTGCTGCATGGAGAACTGTTTCTACAACACAGTGGGAGGTTTCCTGAGACACATTGGACACAGCTGTGGAGGTTTCTCCAGTGCTGGACAATTAAGATGATCAAACATATTTACTGTTTATATTATATTAAATATTACTTAAAATACAACATTTAATGTTAATATACAAAATTTGTCTGTTTGGCTGACTAGATTAACCTGTTTTGGCAATTATTTTTTTATTTTACAATTGAATAAAGTCTAAATATTTAACTGAAGTTGAAAATGTATTTTTTTAAAGCGTTTACATTAACTCATCTTTACAAATGTTTCATTGATGGTCACTTAATTGGATTTATGCAGCCCCACCCAAAAAATATTTCACCAGCCGCCACTGCTGAGAACCTTAGGAACAAGCTGTGTAGTCAATTATCTACGTTGGATGGCATTAATTTGGCCCCCAACAAGAAGGTAAAAAACCTGGGTGTTATCTTTGACCAGGACATATTCTTTAGTTCTCATATAAAGCATGTTACCAGGACGGCCTACATCCACCTGTGTAATATTTCTAAAATTAGGAGCATTCTGAATAAGAGTGATGCAGAAACATTAGTTCATGCATTTATTACTTCTAGACTTTATTGTTGTAATTCTTTATTATCAGGATGTTCTAATAGTGCAATTAAAGGTCTCTAGCTGATCCAAAATGCTGTTGCCAGAGTTCTGATGAGCATTAGAAGGAGAGATCACATTTCTCCGGTTTTAGCATCACTTCACTGGCTCCCTGTAAAATCCAGAATAAAGTTTAAAGTTTTACTTTTGACATACAGTATAAGGCCTTGAACGACCAAGCTCCAGCTTATATTAAAGATCTTATTGTTCCATATCTTCCTAACAGAGCACTTTGCTCTCAGATTACAGGTCTGCTTGTGGTTCCTATAGAGTTTTAAAAAAAAATTGAATGGGAGAAAGAGCTTTTAGTTATCAGGCTCCTCTCCTGTTGAGCCAGCTTCCACTTTTTATCTGTGAGGCAGACACCTTGTGTAGCTTTAAGAACAGACTTAAAACTTTCCTTCTTGCATAAGCCTATAGTCAGAGTTAGCTTGGGTTCTCCTGAGCTTTCCCTTTAGTTATGCTACGATAGGCTTAGACTGCGGGAGGACGACCACATTTTTTCACTCTGCTCTCTCTCTTTACTCTCCATCTTTGTATGGATAAATATTGCTATCATTAAGTGTTTCTCTGTTTATCTTTCTATAGACATGACCACTGGTCCAAATCCATCAGTGTTTGTCTATGTCTCTTTCCTGTCAGCTCAGATAGGAAATGTTTTTACTAATTGGTTGATTTTTCTGTAAAGTGCCTTGAAATGACTTTGTTATGAACTGGCACTTTATAAATAAATAAACTTGAAACTTAATCAATTGGGTGTTTACAAGTTTATCTTTAATAAAAATAATTGTATGTTTGACTATATTAGCCATACAGGAGCCAAAAACAAGAACCCTAATCATTTATTTTTTAAAAGCAGAAGACAAACTTTCCCCACTCATTTCATGCAGTTCCCCTTTAGATCCTGTGGGGCTTGTTAAAGGAAACAATACACCTAGGAGCAGTGAAGTTGTCCAAGCCTCCTTCCATCAGAACAATGGGCCTGTTGTGCTTTCCTCTGTGGTGAGGGGAAGTCCTGGGAGACTGCCGAGGCAGCTGTGGTGGGATCCTGGGACAAGGGCTTGGATTCAAGAAGGAGTGCAGCAGAGGGGTTTTATTGGGGAGAAGTGTAAGGTTACAGCGTGTACTGGGGCCTGTGTGTTTTGGGAAGTTGTGACCCCCACCCTGCGCCCAACCCCCCACCCCACCCAGTTCAAACTCCCCCTCCAATCTTTTCTGACTCTAGAAAAGGCCAAAGCAACACAGAACTGCCATTGCAATGCAGATCATGTTCAGGAGAAATAAGAAAAGAGGGCAAGAATCAATGATCCTGTATCAATCTGCTGACTGCCAATGTCCTCCACATTCGGATTCTTGACCCCTTCCCTATGTCCCCCAAATAAACCCCTATTGTCCCCCGTCCCTCGACTCTATTATGCTGCCAGAGATGCCCCATTAAACGTGGAAAACCCACAACTTTATGTTCCGTAAAGAGATGCTTTAAGTGCCATTTAGAAAAATGTTAACAGGTTTCAGGCCATGACATAATAGGCCAGAAAGAAAACAGCAGATGAAGGTGGAGCTGGAAATGCAAGGGAACCAATCTGTGTTTGCTGAATACAACAAATACCCCTGTGGCTATTGTCATAATATTCCAGTTTGTGTCGCCTGTCTAGTTAGAGTGATACGGCAAATCAGTAAGAGAAAAGGAGATTGTCAACTGACAGAGCTCAGTAACAAAGGGGGGTCCGAAAACCCAGCCTCTTTGCTTATTGCAACCACTCTTAGGAAAAAAGGAAAATGTTGATTTCTTCCATATAATTAATGTCTCATCAAACATATGGACCGATGAACAAATCCATTTCTCTTTTTTTCAACATCTAAAACCTATCACAAAGATGCCACATTTTTAATAGAACAACACAACAATATTTTATAAATTGGATGATTTATTTCCATGACATTAAAGAAATAGAGCTGTGGGCACCACATGTCACGAACCATTTTCTTAATGAAACATATCATATGAAACTGAACAAAGCACCACTCTCAGTTACTCTGGCCAAGCTCATGTATGATGTGTAAAAATAGTAGACTCGTGATCTTCTCAGAGCCCTTCCCTGTTTATTTTTTGCCATTAGAGATATGATTTGGCGCAGCAAGCTGCTACCAAGCCCTTGACCTCTGAGGTTGGATGTTGGAGTACGGGGCAAAACAACAGCCAGGGAGTAAATTGGCCATTCTGAAGTAAAAAGTTTATCATGAACAGGGCGATTGACCTCAAACTATTCATTATTCTGCTAGATTGAGATTAAGGGTCAATTTGTGGCATCTCAGTTCTCATTTGTTGAACAACAACTGGTAAAAAAAAATAACAGAAAAAAACAGACCACGTATGGATGCTTCGACCTGCTCTGGGACTCACTGAAAAAAAAATCTAATATTGCCTCAAGGTAATGAGAGAACAGTAACTGTTGTGTTCTGGTTTTCTCTCAACTGCCCATGTGGGTGACATTTTATTGACTGGGAATGGTCTCATGGTCTCAGGAAAAACACTAATTTATATTCCTTTGGTGTTCATAGTTTAAAAAAGAAGGATGTTAGTGGTGCTCAAAAGAGCATGTCCCACACATGATAAGTATTTTTACACTCTCCCTAACAGTGCATATGCATGATTCTTGACCAGGCTGCTCCTGCATTAAAATGCTATTCACTGGATTAGCTGCCACTGAATGGTATTATTTGACAGCCAGTCTCAGTTCTCTCTCTGTCCATGAGAAGGTTGCTCAGTCCCATTGCCTGCTGTTTATTTATGAGCAGCTTGAGGCCCAGTGTTTTTAATCATTCATGAAACTTCGATGGTTGGCGAAAGAAGTCAACACAATGCTAGATCCCTATTCCAACCAACAGCAGTAGAAAAATCCCTTTTTACTCAGAGAATGTAAGGTGGAAAAATGCAAACAAAGGAAAAATTCTCAGTAAAAGCAGAGCTGATGGTTTGTTGCTTGTTTGGTTTGTTATTATTTTCGCTCTCAAATTAAAATACTATTATTTATAAATGTGGATGCAAAATATTGTGGTAGTTTCAAGAAGATACTATACTCCAAAGTAGTCTTCTTTAGAAGCAGCTTTAATTATATTCAAGCAATCAAATGGCAAATGACGTGTACTTGTATAGCGCTTTACTCAAATCCTATGGCCCCCAAAGTGCTTCACACTACAGTTTTGTCATTCAACCATTCACAGACACACTCACACGTTTGGTGGTGATAAACTACAACATGTTGTCAGGGTTATGTTGACAGCTGTCCTGGGACACACACTAACAGAGGTGAGGCTGCCAGACACGAATGCCGCCGGACCCTCCGACCACCACCAAACAACAACCACAATAGTAATTATTTGCAACAGTCTAAGTCATGATGGACCAGAACTAGTCACCCCAAAAACTACCCTAAGCCAATATAGACAAACAAACATTGTGTTCACATAGGACATTAAAGGAAAACGTACCCTCCCCAGATACAATCTCAAATTTAAAAGATGCATGAAAGAGGCATGGCTGGAGGAACAGCAGGGGTGGAAGGGTGGGCTGTGATTGACATGTCGCACTGACACACACAAGGCCTGCCGCTCCAGAGAGGGACATGTGAAAATGGATGAGGCTGTAGTCGATGAGATGAGCAGCTCTGATCTGTATCATTTCGAGTTGGTAGTTTGCCCTGCAGCGGCTTAACGGGATAGACTGGGGCTCTTGTCTTAGTGGTACATTGTTGTTAGCAAACACTATTAGGTCCAGTAATATCGTGTGATTCCGCAAACAGGTGCAGCTCTGTGCGGCCGCACTACCATTTTGAGCTGATGGTCCGTCCTGCAGTGACTTTTCGGCATAGAATAAGGCCCGTCTCTTAGACTATGTTCAGACTGCAGGTCTTAATGCTAAATTACGATATTTTGTGACATCCAATCATTTTGCAGGGTCGTTTATATTGCCAATGAAATGAGACCTGAATGTGACTTGATGTTTGAACGGAATGCATCCTGAATGTGTCACGCATGCACAGTAGAGGGAACAGTGACACCATACACATTTAGTTCAAAGATTTTTTATTTTTCTTTGACATTGGAGTCAGGTTAGCTTAAACCCGTGTTCTGCCATTTCTTTGGAAATGTTTTCAAAACCGTGTGGTTCCGATAATACCCCTCGAGTTTGGCCTGAACAGATTTGTTTTCCACATATTAATTAACTCAGACACCTCTGTTTCTCACCATTGACTGTTCTCTGCGCCACCTCCTCGATGCAAAATAGTCACATGAGTCGCTTATTGATGACGTACAGGTTGGAGGGAACAGGAGACGTACAGGTCTCTCTCTCGCTCAGATCCTACCTGTCTGTCAAGAAGATCCTGGTCTCCTGTCCGAGACCTCCTGTGTTAAATACAGAACTGCTTCTCGTTAAACATTTTAAACTTTCACCCTGTGTCTGTGGTCTGGAGTCGTGGCTTGTAAGAGGGTTAAGTAAATGTAAATGGTAAATGTTCTGTATTTGTATAGCGCTTTTCTAGTGATTCAGACCACTCAAAGCGCTTTCACACTACAAAGTTTTGCATTTACCCATTCACGCAACATGATATGTAAGCCGGGGGGAGAGGGTAGGGGCTAACACTGACACAACCCGATACGCAGATCGGGGGGCAACATGGGGTTCGGTGTCTTGCCCAAGGACACTTCGACATGTGGCGGTGGAAGCCGTGATCGATCCACCAACCTTCAAGTTGGTGGACAACCGCTCTAACCACTGAGCCACAGTCGTACAGTTAAGTACCAACTGTCAGGTTCTCAGCAGCTGGTGTGTGGTGTTTGTGCTTTCTCTGGACTAACCTCTCATTGCAGGGCGTGGCAGCAGCTGATCAGCTACACAACCCTGCATCCGTACAGAAGCCTCATTCTGAAGCTATGTTGTGCTTTCATTGATTCTGGATCTGAGCAAAACCTTATTCATCCCGACCTGGCCAAAGAATGTGGCTTAAAGTTTGACTGGAACTTCCTATCAAAGTAAAAGCTCTCGATGGCAGTGCTATGTCCACCATTCAGTACATCAGAGAACCAGCTTTTCTCACGGTGTCTGGTAATCATACTGAACAGTTACAATTTCTCATCTTTCCCTCCGCAGAAGCTCCCGTCATCCCTGGATACCCCTGGCTCAACCTCCATATTCCTCATCTGAATTGGACCAATCACCAGATCTCAGCCTGGAGTGAGTTCTGCCACAACCAGTGCCTAAAATCAGCACTTTCGGTTGGTGTCCCAGGAGAAGGGTCCGTGGCGACTCCACCTGACCTATCTAAGGTTCCACCCTGTTATCATGACCTAGGCCAAGTTTTTAGTAAAGAACAAGCACTGTCTCTTCCTCTGCACTGTCCATACAACTGTGCTATTGATTTGCTGCCAGGAGCCCCACTCCCTTCTGGACGGTTGTTCAGTCTTGCCCACAACCAGCGAGAAGCTATGGAGGAATATATAAATGAGTCTCTCAGAGCAGGTATTATTCGCCGCTCTTGGTCTCCTCTCGGAGCAGGGTTCTTTTTCGTAGAAAAGAAAGATAAGACTCTCCGCCCTTGTATTGACTACAGAGGCCTTAACAACATCACCATTAAAAACAAATACTCCCTTCCGTTGCTATCATCAGCCCTGGAACCCGTTCAACAAGCCACCATTTTCAGTAAATTGGATCTGCGAAATGCTTATCATCTTGTCAGAATCAGAGAGGGTGACGAATGGAAAACTGCATTCAAAACTCACATTGGGCATTATGAATATCTTGTCATGCCCTTCGACCTTACTAACGCTCCTGCTGTGTTCCAGAATTTAATAAATGATGTTCTGAGGGATTTTCTTCACAAGTTTGTGTTCGTGTACTTAGACGACATTCAGATTTTCTCCTCTGATCCACAGTCTCACCAGAAGCACGTCCGACAGGTTCTCCAGCGGCTGCTGGAGAATCAACTTTTTGTCAAAGCAGAAAAATGTGAGTTCCATGCACCATCTGTCACATTTTTAGGTTTCATCTTGGAAGGAGGACACATCCGACCTGACCCCGTAAAAACCAAGGCTGTGGAGGAGTGGCCTACACCCAAGACTCGCAAGGAACTTCAGAGGTTTTTAGGTTTCGCCAACTTTTACCACCGGTTCATTAAAGGTTTCAGCACTATTGCAGCACCCCTCACATCGCTAACCTCTACTAAACTGTCTTTTCAGTGGAGTCAGGCGGCGGACGCAGCCTTCCAGGAACTTCAGCGGCGGTTCACCAAGGCCCCAGTCCTTGCTCACCCCAATCCTGCAGCCCAGTTTATCTTCTTAAGGCAGCAGGGAGCACAATAAAGAAGGTATCACCACATAAAACACACGGTAAGTGTTCATAAACAAATGAATGGCCGTTGGGGGGGGGACAAAGTGACTAAGTCGCGCATTCACGCGTGCACACACATACACAGTGTATCTGAGTCATAAATCTGCTGCTTTTTTTCCTATATTTTATTCAAATGTTGAAATTGTCTATAAATGACTCTTTTTAGACATAAAATAAACTATCAAAAGTACTTTTTTACTGTTGTTTTTTCACCTTCATAGTAGTAAAACAGTTCAGATGTTGCATGAATTATTGAACATGAAATATTTATGTCAAAGTCACTGATCTGCTTGAAAAACCTCTTTACACAAAACGCTCTTTATCTCAGCTTTTATCGCTGAAATGTGTGGATTTTCATAAAAGTCGCTCTTTTGTACTGCAGATTACTAAATAACAGAAAGAGGTAGAAACGTTTTATTTATTTATTTTTTTTGCTTTATAAAGAAGAAAGACTAAATTTTGTGATGAGGGTTTCAGAATTCACAGTCATAGGAGAAAATATTCTGTGGGCCTTCAAAAATCAGTAAAA
The DNA here is from genome assembly GCA_006937955.1 of Pachypanchax playfairii. Taxonomy (NCBI): domain Eukaryota; kingdom Metazoa; phylum Chordata; class Actinopteri; order Cyprinodontiformes; family Aplocheilidae; genus Pachypanchax; species Pachypanchax playfairii. The sequence goes on from SSNP01000107.1 coordinate 1,507,060, forward strand.
ATGTTAAATATCTCTGGCACTGAGGGGAATATGAAATCTGAAAGTGGCTGGCACTGAATGAGTTAACATGCATGTGACAAATTTTAACATGTCCATAATTAAATGGTAATTATGGTTTAATTTGTTATAAACCTCAGAGACGTAGCTGTGAAATATATGGGTTTTGGCTTCTATTTCAATTCACTTTATTAAAGGTGTGATGACATAACTGTTTAAACTGGCGTAAAGCTATTTCATTTTGTAGATATGCCCGCATATGTCAACTCACAAAAGAATTTGATTAAAAAACTAACACGGCGGGGGTGTACGGGCAGGTCAGAATCCTCTTCTCAGCAACACGGTTCCTTTCATTAATGATATGTGGGTCTCCCTGGCTGACTTCGCTCTGATTGGCTACAACCATTGCCCGCAGCAAGCCTTTCTTCTCGGCTCCGTCAACAGTCCAGTAACATGGCGAGTGGACGTTTACAACCGTATATGTTCGAGCCTGAAACGTCTTCTGAGGAAGACAGAGGGGTGAACACATAGAACTCAACTAATCACATGAGCGAATAAACAGTGCTGTCAGATGTTATCAATGAAAATAGATTCACAATATGGTATGATAAACCTGTTGCTCACGGACATTGTTGCTAGAGCGGCTATCACATGCTAGCATCATGGACTCTTCAGACCACGAACAAACATTTATCAGGCAAGGCAGCATTTTATTAAATAAATAAACTTACAGGTATTGACGATGTGGTCGCCTCCTTCAGGGTTGGTAAAGAATTTTTAATTAAAATCAGTTTCTTTGACAATCCCAACTTGAATTCACCCAAGTTATGGAAGCAGTCCTCCGTGAAGTGAGCTGAACATATTTTCAAATTGAGGTTATAACTGCGTGGCACTTCTCCATAAATGAACTTCAGCCACTCTTCTCTTGTTTTTTCATCCTTCAGGAGTGAGTGTAAACTTCCAGCATGGGTTGAGCATCCTTGGACACAACAGGTCCCCGTTTGCGTAGCCATCTCTTCTCAAGAGCAGCAGCACAAGCTAGCGCAACGCAGCTACCGGTGTATGGGCTGGGGGGGTGGGGTGGGGGGTTGGACTGTTTACTTCACTGTGCACTTTTATTGGACGCTATGAAATACGTAGGATGAAATGCCACGTAGGAAAAAATGGTGCTTTCCGATTCAACCGTTTTTTAAATATGAAACAAAGCGGACCGCCCACAAACGGGAACTTTGATACTCGCTTTGGACGTTCACATGGCCTCATCAGTGCACAACACATCATGATATACCCCAAAAACCTCAAAAAAGTGAATTTTGATGTCATAACCCCTTTAAAGCATTTCCTTATCCTGTCCATTTCCCATAGACCTAATAACATTCAATTGTTTTAATGTCAACAAAGATATGCTTATCAACCAATTATAGTCTGTAAAATTGTTAACAAGATGGTATTTTGGATTTTTTTTCTACATTTAAACACAATTACTTCCAGGTCAAAACTGGAGACTAGACATCTAAAATGTTTTTTTCCCTTATTTATGGACTTTTTGATTCTGTCTTTAAAATTACTGATAAACTCTTTGTCATTGTTTTATGAAAAAGTTTAGAAATAATTAAAACTAGAAAAAGATAGATACTTCATTGATCTTGTTAAAGGAGATATTCCGGTTTCCAGTTCACATTCATAAGATAATATATTTGGAGAGTAGTAGTAGACAAAAAGAGAAAAAAAGATCCAACAATTATTATAGGTCACACACTTACGTATTTCACTTGGCGCATAATAGACACACACACACACACACCAATTACACTGCTATCTACAAGCCATCTACAACCCAAGTTGGACAGCTAATAAGGACAAAAACATCCACAAAGACAGCCGTTTAGACAAAACTTAGGTTGTTGTAAAATCGTTGTTAGTTTTGTAGAACTCTGTTAGAAATATAGTTATTTATCTCAACCCTGATAACTCAGAAATAGTCTAAACGGGACATATTCACACTTTGGTCGTGTTTTGAAAGCAAACCCGGTAATTTCAACATGTGTTAAGTATTTCATCTTAGGCCTGTGAATAATAGGGTTTGTAATAAAGCAAACCGTTTGTAAATCCGTGAACAATTCATCAAGTATTTTTCTGAAAGCTGATCCCTCCACGTCCAACCGGGCTGACAGTCAGCACCCCGGAGTAAGATGGCCGCGGTTTCGCTACGCCTCCGAGTCCCGCGTCAGATATCTAGTGTTGATATCTATGCTTAGGAGTCCCTGAATAAGACTGGTAGGTTTTTTCACCACTAAGTACTGGTTAACTATCCAATAGCCCCTGAATAAGAGTGATGAGTGTTTTCACCAGTAAGTAATGGTTAACTACCCATAAGTCCCTGCTTCATTCCTCCCTCATCCCTTTCGATAACTATTAGTCCCAGAATAAGACTGGTGGGTGTTTTCACCATTAAGTACTGGTTAACTACTGATTAGTCCCTGGTTCATTACTCATTACCTTCTAAGTCATTCCCTTGTAAGGAAGCATAATTTTGTCTACCTTATTGTAAAGTGTTACCCAGAACTTTTTGACACTTCTACAATGGGAATATGAACTACAAATTCGCAGCGAGAAATGAAGATGGCAGATTCACTCTGCCTTCAACAAGAAGTCCATGACCAATGAACATGTTTAGCATTTCTAGGGCATGACCTGTGACATAATAGTTCAAAAAACATAACAGATAATGGAGGAAACTGAACGGCATGAAAAATATGACAAAAACTTTTTACAAAAATATCTCCATAATACATGGAGTGAAAAATTTAAACTTTTTGCTCCCCGAGACACTCTAAATTCACTTTACGAAGCATTTAAGGGCTAAAAAAGTGGAATTTTCATGATATGTCCCCTTTAACTTCCTTGCACACATACAAAGTTATGTTGAATTTGAGTTATGTTTAGGCATGCTTTACCCTGTAAATGGCTCAGTACTTTTTCTGGTAAATATACAGAGAAGTGTGTGTGAGAACATGCACAAGTAGTTTTAATTGTGGTCTTGAGCAACAGATCATGAGCAAATTCTCCAGCTTTGTGTATGCTACTTGTTGACATGATTTGGAAAAAGTTGAGGCGCAGCTGCATACAAGCAAAAGTGCCACAGCCTTGATTAGAAATACCTCATTTGCTTTGCCAGCATCTAGGGATTAGGCATAAAGATCACACTGCATACCAAAGAAGGAACATTTGTGTTTCTGAAGGGCAATACTCAAGATACCCACTAGTCTTGGAGTAGATAAGAGGTCAAGCACCAGCCATTCCAAAAGGTTAGCCAATTTGCCTAAAACCAAACTGATTTGACAGCCTCATGAAGTACTGTGTAACACTCACCAAATCATGTTGACTGAAACAAAATTCTTATATAGACAGGAGCTTTGCTTATTTGGGTTGTAAAATACTGACTGAAACAGTTTGGTGACAGTGCATTAGTGTATATTAAAGGCTTTGAGATACATTAAGGCACATCTGAGAACTAAATAAAAGCATGATGAAATATAACCTTTAGAATTAATTTACATTTGAACGGTTACCCAAAATGTATATGCATAACAGTATAAAAACATCAGTTCAGTGAAAAGACCTTGATTATTTTTGAACGAGTGCACAACAGGAGGAAAGATGGATTGGAGACCGGAGGGTTACCCCTGTTTGTGTGTTTGCTTTTGGTGTTTGCAAAGAAAGCTTTTTTACGATGCCATCTGCACCAATGCAAGAAAGGCCAGTATTGTCTCTACATGCAAGACCCTTGTGAATGATCGCTGTGCTGAGGCATTAATGACGATACCAATTGAACATCTCACAATGCTTTTCTTTCATAGTTTTAAGTTCTGTTCTGTGTGCCAAGCAAAACAAGAGCATAATGGGTATTTTCTGGCTAAATAATTATGTGCAAAAACACTTCCCTGGTGTTTTGTTTATGATTATTTGTTGTAAAGCAAAGTGCTGGACAATCCTACAACTGTGCAAAATCTCAGTGAACTTTTTACTGGATATCAAGCACATAAATATAAAGACTTCAATATTTCATTCAACCAAGTGTCTTTTGTACCAGGGATGACATTGAGCTATTTTAGCCTAGAAATACAAGTTGTTGTTTTTTCTCTGAAAATTGGTTATTGTGTTTTTATTATTTGGAAATTAAGTAGCCTAGATACCAACTAGGATGTCGTGTCTTGCGTAGCATTATAGCATTTTTAACATTATCTAGAGGCTAAATAATCAGCAACAGCATTTTTTTTTTCCTTAAGAAACAACAGTGTAGTTAGTCTCCGAGGACCAAAAACTACCCAAATTGAATGTTACTTTGACTTTTTTGTTGTACACAAAAATTAACTATCAGTCACAAAAATAAAATTATCTGGGCAGTGACTTTCTCTAGCTTTTGACATATTACCAGATCAGTTTTTCATTATTCCATGTTCTTCATCTGCCTGCAAACCTCTGCATTCTTTATGTGCTTTCTCTGTATCCTGCCTCTCCCACAATAACAGTCATTCCTTCTAGTTAATCACATCAATTTGTGTTGCCTTGGCTGCAAAGTTGTTGTTGTAGTTGTTGTTTTTCCTGTTTGTGAGCATGCCCAGAGGAGGTGTTCTCTTGAGCAGTTATGAAGTGAGGTCCTCCTTTTTCTCCAGGCTTGATGCAGACAGCTCATTAGCCACCTCTCTCCCCTCATCCCAAAACAGACTGGTTTGCATATTGAAGCAAATGGAAAAAGTGAAGGTGTTGGAGGTAGAAAGGGGATGAAGAGATTCACACTTGCGTCATGACTGGCATTTTTACTCCATGGCCTTCTTCATGTAGATGGGAAGATAAACAACCCCCACCGATGTACCTCAGCCATAAAACTCTCATAACATACATGTCCTTGTACAATACTAAGCCTAGGCTTCACACAGAATACGTCTCTGCTGTAGTTACAGGTATGGTTTCTTTAGAATGGAAAATTTATGATATTTTGAATAGACTTCTTAAAGAGGCCCTTCCATTAAAAAAGGTTTTTCTGATGTTTCTGTTGAATATTTTAGCTCCACAGGTGTTTATACCTTCATAGTGGGTGTGAAAACAGGGCAACAATTTCTCTTTCAGTTTTTATCTCTCAAACTACGCAGTTTGAACGGCCTGTATCTGTTTCGTCACAACTCCTTTGTTTGTTAGTATTCTGCAGCTCCCGTGGTTGAAACCACGCCTAGCATGCAGCTGGCAAAAGCTGTAGCATAAGACATAGCAAACAGGAAGAGAGAACGCCTGATGTTACCATGCGCAGTGGGGCAGGAAACAGTATACCTTGCTCTCATTGGCTAGTTTGTTAGCCAATCTGAGTACAGCAAATTCGAAAAATGAATATGGATGAGTTGCTGGCGAAGCCTGACATGGAACCAGCCAAATTTTGATGCAGACAGATTGAAAGGTATGTTAATCAGTGTTTCCTAACATTTTTTTAGATATAAAATGTGTCATATTACAGGTTAATACTTTAAGAAATAACCACAAAGTCCTGAAATTTGTATGAAATGGCCTCTTTAACAGCGCTATTCTCTTGTGGGCACAAGAAAGGCGCAAATGGAAAATTAATTTCGAGCCATTGGACCTTCAAATATGAGAGAAAGAGGCAAAAAATATATTGTTGAGCTGCAGCAAAGACATCTTCAGTCTCCGCTCTGTGATGTTGGGGAATGTTGTGCAACGCAACACAGCAGCAATCAGAGTAACCTGATGCATAAAGTACCCCTCCAGCGCGGTCCAAACACCGACACCTTCTTTTCAGGATGTGGTGAGCTCCAAAATGTTTCTAGTATGTGGGCCAGATTATGTCGTTGTTCCCCCTGTTAGGTCTTGGGGGTTTATGGTTTGTTTCATTTATTATATTCTGTAGGGTTGGTTTTTCAGGAGTTCTGTTTTCCAGGTATCTGTGACTTTGTTTTCTCCTTCAGTTCTCCTCCTGTGTCTTAGTTTATGTCATGCTTTTATTGTCCTAGTCATGTATTCCGGTTTTGCTTTTATTTTGGTGTCGTTGTTACTTCCTGTTTCCCATATGTAGGTCCCTTCACTATGTGTTGTAATTTCCCTTGTTCCTCTCATTTGCTCCCCAGGTGTTTCTTGTTTTCATGATTAGTTACCTGTGTTTGTTTCTCCCAATGTTCTCAGGTGTTCTTAGTTTGTTATCAGTTCAGTTCACATTTAAAGCTGGAGTGCGTAACTTCTGTAACTTCTGTCGCCCCCTAGCGGAATTTTTGCGTCATGACAACAATAAAGCTGGCGCTTCCATATGACGTAAGCCCAGCTGCCACCGCTTTATCTCTGCCGTTGTTATTCCAACCGGTATCTGTCTTAATCAAGCTTCAAATTCAGTCTGTTTACTTTACCTGGCTCTATATTTGTTTCAATAAATATCATTTCATTGTTGAAAAAATCAAGAGAAACCAGTAAAATATAAAAATACTGGTAAAAAAAAAAAAAACCTTCAGAGTGCAGGTTGGCTTGTTTACAGGTTTGATTGTTCACTTTAATCTACATTTAACAGTTTGGTGTTGAAATTTATTAGTCAGCTGTTGGGGCCACAATGATCTATTTGTCTTATTCAGTGAATTTTTTCAGTTTTGACACGATGCAGAATCCTGCAATCAGCTGCTCTGATCTGACTGACTGAAAAACCGTTACACTGGCAAACTGACAGACACAAACTGACAGACACAAACTGACACAGATAGAGACAGAATCAGCTGATCAGCTGGAACTTCGGCGCTCTGGTTTTCATCTGGTGCGCATTTTATATTTTGACAGTGTGTGCGGACCTGCGGACCACTTATGCACACGTGAACATCAGCCAGATCTCTTCTCTCCACCGAGGAAAAGCGACGCCGATACAAATTCGCGTTTGCCTTCTCCTTCGGTCACTTTCCTTCTTAGCCAATAGTCCCTCTGCCGAACGTCCAGGAATTTTTTTTTTTTTTCGTGGTAGGATCCACTTCCCGATAAGTGTCTCTCGGCTGTTTATTTGGATTCTCCGCCATGTCGACCTTCACGTTCTGCCGGCTGCTACGAGACACTGCGTTCTATTTCTTATTATTTTTCTTGTTGTGACATAAAAGACGTAATTTCATGTGCGACAGCGCGGGAATGTCGCAGTCGACACGCAAAGTAAAAATGATATATATTGAAAAATACCGTGAGATGTTTGAGGAGCCGATCGGCTTAATCTGCATTGTGTCATCTCCTCTGATAGTGGCTTGGCTGAAACGGACATCCACGGACATGTAAAAGTTACGCACTCCAGCTTTAAGTCTTGTAGAAATGTCTGTTCCTCGTCAGTCCATTCGTCGTCTCATTGTTATCCTGAGTCCTAGCCATAGTCATACTTATATCTTAGCATTAGTCCGTCTCTGGTTCCTGGATGTCATCTCTATGTTTATGTTCTGGATTATGTTGCTTTTCCTCTGGATTATTTTTGTTTGCTCCCGCCTTGGTTCATAACTCCCTCCCTCATCTCCATGTAAGTTTTGTTGCTGCCCCGTCAGCATGTTATTTTATTATTAAATGTGTTGTTTGCAATAACCTCTTCAGTTTGCGTTCTTCTCTGCACTTGGGTCCAAGCTTAATATCCCAAAACATAACACCCCCTCAGTTGTCAGATTGGGGAGGTGTTAGGAGGAAGGGGTGAAGGGGGTCTGCGCCATCCTTAGAAGTAGATCAGGAGCTGCTATTAGATCCATAAATGTGTGGAATTATATTTCCAGCACAAATAGCGAAATAAACACGCCCAAGAGCCAGCCATCGCCATATTCACCATCTCTCAACCTTGTAAATACACTGTTACTCAGAATGAAAGAATCGTGAGCCTGGATAATTTGCCACATTTGCATTGCAAGTGTTTGGAAAATTAATGTATCTGCTCGTGTAACACGGCATTCAAAACTTGTGACACACACTAGACAATCTACCCTGGGAGACGCAGCACTAACCCCCAAATTCCACTATGTGCGCTGCGCTCTGCTCCACCTCCGCTCTCCGCCGGCTTCCGACCTCATATTACACTGCATCCGCTCTACATCGGCTCCGCTCCAATGCGAAGACCTGAGGTGTACAAATAAGCATGCGCAGGATTTGATTTATTGACATCCTTGTAAAAAGGATGCGTGGTGTTATAAAAAATCTTGTGCTTTTCCACTTCAAGGATCAGCTGATTCTCGTTCATCTTCAGCTGTCACTCGCTAGTGTTTATTACACAAAACCATGGGATCGATAAAATAGCATTCAAAATAATGTATTTTTTAATTATACGGTGTTCAATTCATGTGTAAACATGCACAAATGTTTGGAAACATATATGTATACATATAATTGTTGTTAGATTAAAATACCTATGTGTATGAAACAAAAAAAATTGGATAAAACGGAAGTTGTGCTTGTTCCCTATCCTGTTGGGGCGGTGTGATTTCTGTACATTGACTGTGGACTTGCTCCGGCGTCCGGCAAAAATAGAATTGATCCTAGCTCTTTGGCTGTTTGGCCAAACTGAGGCACTTCCCCGTTAGGGACTTTGAAGTGTCTGTTGTTGCGCCATAGGTGATCATGTGACTCAGGTATGAGTTTACTGACAGGAAAGAGACACAGACAAACACCGATGGATTTGGGCCAGTCGTCATGTCTATAGAAAGATAAACAGAGAAACAGTTAATGGCAGCAGTAACAATAAAAGTAATAACAATTTGATGACTCTAGTGGGAATATTTCATTGTTTGTTTATGTGAGATACACCCTCCTCAGAGGCAATAAAGCCGGAATTACAGTAATCAAGTCTAGAAGTAATAAATGCATGAACTAAAGTTTCTGCATCTCTTTGATATAAAAATGCTCCTAATTTTAGCAACATTACGCAGATGGAAGTAGGCCGTCCTGGTAACATGCTTTATATGAGAACTAAAGGACATATCCAGGTCAAAGATAATACCCAGGTTCTTTACCTTCTTTTTGGAAACCAGATTGATGCCATCCAACGTTGATGACTGACTACACAACTTGTTCCTAAGATTCTCAGGCCCAAAAGTCACAACCTCTGTCTTGTCTGAATTTAAAAGCAAAAAATTAAGCGTCATCCAACATTTTACATCATTAAGACAAGCTTGTAATCTCTGGTGTCCATTTTAGGACATACTCAGACCAACGCGTCAGGCAAAACGGCCTCAGGCATCAGACCAAAAGCATCAGATCTCAGGAGAACATCCATCAGAGTTAAGACGAAATGTCCTCAGAAAAAAAAACGCATCAGATCTCAGGAAAACATCTGTCAAAAATGAACATGTCATCTTTTTTTGTTGTTGTTGTTTTTCAAATTTGGATGAAATAAACGAACAAAGTCTGTTTTTCACATATTTTATCTTTTGGTCTTGGATCAAAAATAGAAAAACAGACATCTGGGACGAATTACATTTTAATATTTAACTGGAAGTGTCTTGTACACCAAACGAGTGTGATAGCTGACAGGTGCTGCAAATGTAATGAAAAGGCTGAAAGAGTCAAATTACTATCAGATTGTTTTGGAGAAATGCAATGATTACAAAGATTATTCCATAGGATTAAACTAGGGGGGTGGTTTTTAATGGATTCCCTAATCAAAGTCGTGTGCATTTCATAGAGTCTACATTACTCAAACGGCAGCTCGCTCACTCATCGCACAGTGATTATGCTGCAGGAACCTTTAAAATAACTATAACTTGCTCAGGTTTAAACCGATTTTCAGATGGTTTGGGTTTTTAATAAGATGAAGTTATGACAATGCAAACTTGTGAATTATTATATAGTATTAAATGTGTGGTTTCTAAAACTCAGTGTACAGAATGGAACTACGACATATTAAAATACATGTGCATACTGTATATATATATTTAGATATTTTTTTACTGGCACAGTTGGTAGAGCTGTTGTCTTGCAGCAGGAAGGTCCTGGGTTCAACTCCGAGCTGGGGCCTTTCTGCATGGAGTTTGAATGTTCTCCCCGTACATGTGTGGGTTTTCTCTGGGGACTCCAGTTTCCTTCCACAGTCCAAAAACATGCAAGAGGTTAATTGGCAACTCTAACTCTAATTCCCACTTGCATTCACGTATATACACTCTCATTTAAACAAGGGATGAAATATTCCCACTTGCATCACGTATATACACTCTCACATAAACAAGGGATGAAAAATTCTTACAAGAGCCATCAAATTGTTATTGCTTTTGATTTTACTGCTGCCATTAACGGTTTCTCTGTTTATCTTTCTATAGACATGACGACTGGCCCAAATCCATCGGCGTTTGTCTCTGTCTCTTTCCTGTCAGCTCAGACCCCAGTCGACTGAGGCAGAAGGCCGCCCATCCTGAGCCGGGTTCTGATAGAGGTTTCTTCCTGTTAAAAGGGAGTCGTTCCTTTCCACTGTCGCCAATCGTGCTTGCTCAGGATGGGGGATTGTGCTGAACTAATAATTCAGCCCAATCGGATGGTTCCTTAGATAGAAAATGTTTTATTATAAATTGGTTGATTTTTCAAGTGCCTTGAAATGACTTTGTCATGAACTGGCACTTTATAAATAAATAAACTTGAAATAAAAATAAACTTGAAACTTGAACACCACACTGCTGTTTAAAACCTTCCTGTTTAAGTAGAATGCCTGCCTGTTTAAGTAGAATTTCAAAAGTCTGCATGAAAGGACTTCAATAGTGTATGGGAAAGGATTTTACTAGTGTGTGTGAAAGGATTTCACGAGTGTGTATGAAAGGAGTTTAATTTTATATGTGTATATGCAAGACAATTCTGAATAATGTCCCAGCCGGCATCTCATAAGCAGCTGTCACTGCGTGACGCAGGATGACTCAGAGTGGGACAAACCTACTGCACATACACACCCACAGGAACACATTCTTAATCAAAATGCCAGAAAATAAAGAGGTTTTAACTAGTCCTTTGTTTACTGTTTATGTATTGTCATATGTTGTAAACTCACACTATATACCCTTTGAGACATAAACCAACACCTATCTGTTAAAATATATATTTTGTGGAGTAATGGAGCTGTTACAATGGAATTTCAGGTCTGGAAGAAATCATGTATAGCTCTGAAAGTTTTGGTCCTCTAAAGATCAATTAGAAAGATGTGTAAACATCTAAATAACACTTCATGTTAAAAGAAATAAGGATTTTGATTTCATGTTTCTCAGTTAAAATGAGAAATATTAATAATAAATTTAAAATCATCTTCACCTTTGAAGGTACTTGTCAATTTTTATTAGAATTTAAAAGAAGCTTAAGGTTACATACCAACTAACACCTTCAAAACAGGTCTTCCAGTGAAAAACATTCTTTCATGGTTGTATCTAGTAGCAGATTAATGCACGATAGTAATAACTCAGTAATAATAGTGCTATTTTTGGATTAATTTGAGGCTTTGTGGACTATTAGAAACTGACAAAGGAAATAAATACATTTTCAAACCTAATCATGCAAGAATGTTGTCAAGAGTGCATTACTGCAAGACCCCTGGCAGCACCAAATCATTGTTTACGTCTGCTGAGCACAGATTAAACAATCACCAAGACAGTAGGAACATTCATGCTTTTCAGTTGCTTGATAAGTGCAGGACACCTTGCCAATGTCTTTACAAGCTGCACACCAATATAAAGGCAGCGAGGCTTTCAAGAAAAATCAGTAAATACAAATTTAGAGCTTGTGTGGAGAATGTGATCGTATTCGATTAGCATGCATAAACATGGCACACCACACTTATTGAGACTGACTGAAGATAAACTCATTCTAAAGATAATGCAGTTTTTCTTTTCTGCAGTTTCTATGGCAGATGTTCTTAATGCTGTTTAAAGTGGAAGAGATGCATTGGGGGCTTGTTAATTAGCAGAGTGTTTTGAAAGGCCTCATGTCCCACCTTGGCTGGCAGGTTGGCAGCACCTGATTAGTGGGGAATAGCAAAGTACTGGGACAATGCTGTAGTTCTCAAAAAAAAGAGAGGAAAAACTTACAGTCTCTCTCTCTTTCAGACATACACAACCAGGGGCCCCATATACTGGCCTTGTTTTTCCTCATCTTCACCTAACAAATTGCATTCACATTGTAAATAGCGCAAAGTCTGAGCAAATCCATATGTCTGAGGTTTCTCTTTTAACTAGAGATGATGAAAAGATCATGAGACATGCAGCATTGTTTTCATATGTGAAACATTTCATTTAAAATGTTAAAAATTACATCAAATAACTGTTGTAACTTTAAACTCTACCGAGATTAGATGCACGCTGTCATATTCCCTTAGTGAGACTCCGTACGAAGATCTGGCTTGGGAAAAACTGCCACCCGTTTATTCTCAGTTACAGGTCAGGAACAATGGTGCTAACAACAGGGAGGAGGTCCCTCAACAACGAGTCCGGGTGGAAACAAACTTACACCCAACAGTTCCGGGGTCAGCTCTTTTATACATAGATCACAGGCTATAACATCTCTCCCCCTTTAAGTTAACATGTTGATACCCCTTAGCATCTCACTTCTGCTGGAAAACTCCAAACAAACAAACAAACGTAGCCATTTCAATAACATTTTCTACAGGCAAAAACACAACCAAAAGAAAACATATTCCAACAACAATAACACTTTAAATACTGCCACTGTAACCAATGTATGGCTCAGCTCCACAAACACAAAGTCAGTCTATCGGGAGGTTTGTGTAACCTCTTTGATCTTCTCAGTTCCATGGCAGGAACTGTCTGCCCTGTGGCAGATGTTGCACACGCCTTCCTGGGTGGAGTGCTTACAGGGTGGACTGCCTGTGTTGACAGTCCATCATCTTGCTGTGGTGTTTCAGGCACCTTCACACAGTCCACAGAGGTGTCCGTACCATCGTGGAGCGTGGTACTCGGAGGTTCCTCCTCTTCCAGCTCACACCTTGCACGCAGGTGATCCTGATGCCTGCGTATCTGCCGACCATCTAACAAGGCCACCATGAAAGATACTGGTCCTGTCTGGCGGCAGACTACCCCCGGCAGCCAGGGAGGACCGAGGCCAAAGTTCTTTGCAAACACCTTGTCTCGGGTTTAAAGGACCTTTCTCTAGCATATTGATCCCGCCTAACTTTCTGCTTGACTTGTGACTGAACCACTCTGGCTCCCTAATCCGGGCGAAGAAGATCCAGATGAGACTTTGGCCTGCGTCCCAGTAATAGCTCAGCTGGGGACATGAGGAGTGATTCTGTACTGGAACAAAAAACGAGAAAGTTTGCTTTCCAGTGAAGGTCCAGACATCTTCTTTAAGCCATCCTTCAGAGTCTCCACTGCTCGTTCTGCCAAACCATTTGAGGCAGGATGGTATGGAGCAGTGCGCACGTGACGGATGCCGTTTCTCTGTAAAAACTCCTGAAAAACCTCACTTGTGAAAGTGGGCCCATTGTCAGTCACTACTGTGTCTGGAAGCCCATGTGTAGCGAAGATCCTCCTCAGAGTCTCTGTTGGGACTGGGGCTGTTATGTTTGTCATGATGTGAGCATCCAACCACTTTGAATGAGAGTCCATCAGAACCAAGAACATGTGACCCTGAAAAGGACCTGCAAAATCTAGGTGGAGGCGGGACCAAGGACGGTCTGGCCACTCCCAGGGGTGGAGTGGAGCAGGTGCTGGCATCTTTTGATTAACCTGACACTGTGGACATGCTTTCACTTTTCCCTCTATAGCACTATCCATTCCCGGCCACCACACAAACGACCTGGCGAGTCCCTTCATGCGTGACACCCCCGGATGGGCATCATGGAGCTCCTCCATCACTTGTTCCTACCCTGGAAGCGGAATAACCACTCGAGACCCCCAGAGGAGAACTCCATCTTGAACACTGAGCTCCAACTTAAGTCTCATGTATGGTTTGAACAGTTCCTGTTCCACTACTGTGGGCCAGCCCAACATCACCCATCGTTTTACTTGTGATAAAATTGGGTCTCTATCTGTCCACATCTTAATCTGTTTCACTGTCAATGGAGTCTGTGAAAGTCTGTCTAGCAGGAACACAGTCTCTGGTGGTAAGCCTGAGTTATTGGGAGTATCAGCGAGGGGAAGTCGGCTGAAAGCATCCGCATTAGCATTCTCACTGCCTGCTCTGTACACTATTGTACTGGTAAGCTGAGAGAGTTAATGCCCAGCGCTGCACCCTTGCTGAAGCCATGGGGGGAATGTCTGACTCGCTGAACAGACCTGTTAATGGCTTGTGGTCTGTAAAAATGGTGAAAGGGCGACCATAGAGGTACTGGTGGAAACGTTTCACAGTAAAAACCACTGCTAGCCCCTCTTTCTCCAACTGTGAGTATCCTTTTTCTGCTGATGTGAGTGTGCGGGACACATAACCTATCGGTCTTTCTGAACACTCCTCCATCTGATGCGAAAGAATGGCTCCCACGCCGTAAGGTGAGGCATTGCACGACAGAACTACTGATTTGTCGGGATCAAAGTGCACCAGAAGTAGATCAGAATGTAGCAGCTCTTTCACCTGCTGAAACGCACCCTCTTGGGTCCGCTGCCACTTCCACATGCTGTCTTTATGCAATAGCTGGTAGAGTGGAGCAAGCATTTTGGAGAGGTCAGGTAAGAACTTCCCATAGTAGTTTACTAAGCCCAAAAAGGACCTGAGCTCTGCTACATTCTTGGGGCTTGGGGCCTCCTTTATAGCCCTTACCTTCTCTTCCACTGGAGACAGGCCCTGAGCTGAAATCCTGTGGCCCAGGTAGGTCACACTTGGAGCTTGGAAAACGCATTTGCTGCGTTTCAGACGCAGTCCCGCTTCTGCCATTCTCTTCAGCACCTGGTCCAGATTCTGCAGGTGCTCCTCCTCCATTCTCCCTGTGACCAAAATGTCATCCAGGTAGACTGCCACCTGCGGAATGTTCTGTAAGAGATTGTCCATCGTGCATTGAAAAATTGCTGGACTGGAAGCAACACCAAACACTAGACGGTTGTACTTGAACAGTCCTTTATGGGTGTTGATTGTAACAAAGTGCTTTGACTCCTCGTCTAGTAGCAGTTGCTGGTACGCATGACTTATGTCCAGTTTCGTGAAAGTCTTACCACCTGCTAACGTGGCAAGCAGATCCTCCACTCGTGGCAAAGGGTAGGTGTCTGGTTGGGAGGCTTGATTCACTGTCAGTTTGTAGTCTCCGCATATTCGCGCGTGACCATCCTCTTTGAACACGGGAACGATTGGAGCTGCCCAATCTGAGAATTCAATAGGTTCAATGACACCCAGCTGCTGCAGCCTCTCCAGCTCTGCTTCCACCTTGGCTTTCATTGCATACGGTACAGGGCGAGGCTTGAAAAACCGTGGCCGTGCTGTGGGGTCCATACATAATTTCACTGTTGTGCCCCGGAGGGTACCAAGTTCACCCTTAAAAACATCTGCATACTTCGCTTGAATGTCCTCAACTGCTCTGATGTGCTTAATTTCTCCCCAGTTGAGGCGGATCTTTTTCAGGATGTCTCGCCCCAGCAAACTTGGCCCCTCCCCTTTTACTACAAACAGCCTTACTGTCTCCTCCTGTCCCTGGTACACTAGGTTAGCCTGAACTGCCCCCAGCAGAGGAAGACAGCCCCCCGTATATGTTCTCAGTCTGACATTAGCCATCTGTAAAGCAGGTGCCTCCTCAGCCCTCCACAGCTCTTTGTAGGTGACTTCACTCATCACTGACGCAGAGGCGCCCGTATCCACCTCCATGTCCAACTTCTTGCCATTTAACAGCAGTGTCACTACAATGGGCTCCGCCCGAGGCTCACTGAGATCAACATGGTTGAACATGTTAAAGGAAACTTCTTGGTCAACCGTCTCACAGTTTTCACTTTCCAGGTGATGAGTATTCATTTTAGGTTTGGGTTTTCTTCTGTCCCACTTCTGCTTATTTTTAACTCCCCTGCATTTTTTTGCAATGTGCCCCTTTTTCTGGCAGTTATGACACACAGCCTCCCTAAAACCACAGTCATTGGCGAAATGTGGCCCCCCACATCGGAAACACTCCACCGACTTTAATGGCTTGTCTGCCTTCTCCTGAGACACGCGATGAACGGCCCGCGGCTGCACGCTGTCACTGACCTGACAAATGTCCTTAGCAGCCGTCTCCATCGCCTGAGCGAGAAATGCTTTCTGGAAAGTCAGCGTTGCTTCCCCCAACAGTCTGCGCTGCATGCTGTCGTCGTTTATGCCACACACTAATCTGTCGCGCAGCATATCATCCAGGACTGCACCAAACTCCCAATGCTGCGACAGATGTCTCAACTCAGTCACATATGCGGCCACTGTTACACCATGCCTGCGGGAATGTGAATGAAACTTGAAACGCTGCACAATCACAGACGGTTTCGGGTGGTGATGATCCTGCACCATGGTCACCAACTCTTTAAAGCCAATATCTCCCGGCTTCCGCGGCATAGCCAGATTACACATCAGTTTATATGTTTTGGTGCCGCACACACTGAGGAGGATGGACCGTTTCTTCTCATCTCCAGAGATGTCGTTCGCCAAAAAGAACTGTTCCAGTCTTTCGACATATTCAATCCAGTCGCCATCTGACTCGACAAACTCACTGAGCGATCAGACCATAGCCATGACTAAAACTTGCCGCCAAAACTTGCCGATTAGATGCACGCTGTCATATTCCCTTAGTGAGACTCCATACGAAGATCTGGCTTGGGAAAAACTGCCACCCGTTTATTCTCAGTTACAGGTCAGGAACAATGGTGCTAACAACAGGGAGGAGGTCCCTCAACAACGAGTCCGGGTGGAAACAAACTTACACCCAACAGTTCCGGGGTCAGCTCTTTTATACATAGATCACAGGCGATGATCTAATAATAACGATGAATAACGATGATACAATTTAACAATAACATGCTGAAGTAACAAATCATGCCAGTCTGTTTCCACTAAAATATAATTTGATCATTGCCTTTTGGCATTGAGTCCCCTTTATTCCTACACATCTTTCTCATAATATATCTAAATGACTGTCTTTGCAAATCTAACAGACATATGCATGTTCCTAAACAGCCAAAATGGCAGCTTTTGTAAATGATGCTTACAAAACTGGGTGAACCCTTCAATCATCAAATGACAGCTCTTTAACAAACGCTAAAATTACAGCATGCACTTTGCTGTCTCTGTGGATCCATTTAGAAAGAGAATTTCTGGGTAACTTTGGGCTGCTGTACACACCTTCCAAATCACCACATCAAGCAGCCCTATGCATAGAAAAAGAAGTTAGTTTGAAAAGAGGAAAAATACTCTCTGAGTTGGTCACAGCTGTATAAAAAGTCATGCAGACTACCAAATTCTGAATAAAAAAATATGTGAATACGGATGCTCATGAAGCTCCCACAAGTAGCTATGATTTCAGGCTATTTGTGTTTGTAAGTCCTGATATCATTGTTGCCCTTAGTGTCAGGACCAACATGGAAAGTCCCTTCCCATGGGAAATATCAGTAATCAGTGCCTCATAGGGAGAAGCTCTGTTTTCACTGTATTTCATTAAGTCTGAAAAACTAAAAAAAACGCCAAAATCTTATTAACTTATTTCCGCCATTTGCAATTTTTTTCTTATTTGGACTACATTTGATCTTATTGATTTGATTATTTGCCAAAACAAACATTGTGATGAAAATCTAATTTTAAAATGAAGCATTAATATTTTATTTTGAGGCATTCATTGTGCTCCTGCAGACAAAGAAAGACAGATTTGCATGATAGTATTGTGTGGCAGATTTTCAGAGGCATGTAGGAGGTTGCAGACATATGGTTCAAAACAATTGGCCAAAGTATGTGGTTCAATCTCACAAACCACAGTGTGAATTTCAGGTAACCTTAAAGAGGCCCTTCCACTAAAAACGGTTTTTCTGAGGTTTCTGTTGAATATTTTAGCTCCACAGGTTCTTACCTTCATAGTGGGTGTGAAAACAGCCAAACAAGTTCTTGTTCAGCTTTTATCTCTTAAACTACACAGGTGGCGATTCAGGATGTTTCTTTCATCTAGATTAAATGTTTAGAGAAATTGAAATTCATTACAAAAGCTATAAACAGCTCATGTTTTGGGAATATCACATGTAAACATGTCAGTCAGAATGTTTTGATCCGATGCAGCCTAATCAGAATGAAATTTCCTTCCGTTAGAGAGGGGTGGTTTTGTCCGATCCTCATTCGGATAGACGTGCATGTATACACCCATTCAAAATGAAAGGGTGAAAAAAGCCCACTGCGCATGCGTACAACGTACGGCATACAGCGTCTTTCCGCTTTCGCAGACCCAAGTAGAAAACATAGCGGGAGGTAAACAGAAGTGGTCTGCTGGCGCAGTTATTCTGTCATCCTGCTCTCCTCTCCTGTGGCGGAGGAGCAGTAGCAATATGTATTCTGCCTCTAGCTTGGTTAATGCGACCAGTAAAAACCCAAACATAAAGGTAATCACCCGCAGAACCATATTGGGGAAAAAAATGAGTCAGCTCGAGCACACAATGGGGTGGAAAAGATGCGCAGAAAGGACAGAGTTTCTTTACTTTTTCTCCCCGGAAAGATAACTCGCTGTGCGCATGCTCAACTCATTTAATCTGATCGAGTGCTTGGTGCATGTGTACTCATGGCATGATCAGATCATTTCAGTTAGTGTCCATGTGAACAGGGATTTGGGAATTCCGATCGACCAAGATTTTAATCATATTGGGGAATTTGGCGCATGTAAACGTAGCTACTGACTGACCAGTTATTTGGCGAGATGGCATACATGCCACTTTGGATTGTGCAACTCCTCTCTCTGGTAATCTAGCCACATTTATTCAATTTTAAAATCTGTGACAATCCAGGGTCCAGTGCAGGAAGCAGGGTTATAGTCTTACACACCTCTCTGCAGGTTCTCTGATGTTACCCTCCCAAATCTCTATTAAGACAGTATTTGCTCACCCACAGTCAAAACTATGTATTACGTACAGAAGTGTGATTAACAATTTAGTAGCCAATAGATAACAAAACGGGTTCGTTAACTATTGGCTACTTTATTTCAAGCCCTACGAGGTCTATGATTTATTAATATTAAAACTTTTTCTTTTGGAAACCATAAGTACAAGACCGCTACAAGTTGATGAAATGATTTTAACGTAAATTTGACATCTAGATTTGCTACAAAATCCTCTTTCCACCTTTAATTCATAGTCAATGATCAACATATTGATTTATTTTGTCTTTTATACATATATATATACAGTATATTCTACATTTAACATTGAAATTTATCATAGTCAACTGTTTTACACTGGAGCCTCTGCCATTTACTCTAAATGCTATCCATTTTGAAATGATGAGGATGCTTGTAATGTGATGCTACCAGATAAGAAGTGTTATATATTTTCATAGCATTTTTTGACTAAAATCGCAGAGGGAAATATTACTCAAAATATATTGCTTTAAATGAGCAGAAATTTGACTAAAAAGGCTATAAAATTTTCTGTGACAATATTTGTGGTGTCATGAATCCTTTGAACTTTATGAAAATAGTAAAACCTTCACAATTTTTATCTTTAATTGGAAGAATAATCTTAAAATGGGCCACTCTGCCACAATAAAGCCAGATGGGGACTCCAGCACAAGGGTCGCACAGGTTACTAGGACCTCCCTTTGCTGGTTGCAGGTTCAAGTAATGGACATCTGTCAATGTCCCCTGACAGCAGAGCCAGCCATTTTCTGAGCTGTAATGAAATATGTATGAAACAAGACTATTAAGCAGTGGTGGACCCAGTACTAATCAATGTTTGGATCCATTGACACCCAATGTGGAATACATTTATTCCACATTATCTTTTCATGCAGTCAATTTTATGCATTCTGAATCAGTTGTTCTGTATTAAATGAGGCAAAGTTTAAATTATGTTCAAATTTTAAAGTGATCCCATTACCTCAAGCTACTGTTTTCCCCTGCTCATGGTCATGCACACAGGGGTTAATGAAAAGTGACACATTTTTCAGCTTCTTGCACTGCTCTTGCTCTTTAAGAATCTGCCATAACAATTGTATAGCCAATGCGTCGCCAAATAAGAACAAGCACATTTGTGGTACAAAGTAGCGACAACTAAGTTTTTCTTTCTAATTATGCTGGAAAATGGGCCCTGTATTCTGAGCCAGAGCTAACTGACCTGAACAGGAAGTGGCTGTGGTAGCCAAAGGCAAAGCTGGCTATTGTAAACCAAATCCTCTACCTGGGGAGCACAGCCTATTCAGGCTAATCCACTAGCCTGGAGGCTTCTGCTTTAATAGGGATGCTGTGGAAGAAGTCATTGTCCTCTCCACAGTCAAGAAATCCAATGCAACATGTTAGCTCCTACAAGGCATAAATGGCCTTCCACATTTCAATGTCTGATCCTTTATCTAAGGTATAAGGAGCTGCTGTTGAGGTAAATTGAGAGTATTTGTGCATGTCTTTCTGTTTGTCTCTTTAGTTTGCCAAAAGCTGGCAATATGCTATTTTTAAATAAAACAAATCATAACCCACAAAAAGAAACAAAGTGCATTTCAGATGCAAACTTGTAGAACAGCCCAAGATGCTTCAACATGAGGTAAGTGCAGACAGCACTGCAAAAAATATAAATATAAATAGACTGAAGGGAATGTGTTGGATTGTAGTGGATGTATTATCAAAGGTGTCTTTTTCTGAAGGCCTGTCATTTGGCACCAGCCAATGAGTGAGCAATGGGAACTGTCAACAGCAGCCCTTTACATATCTATCCTCCCAGTACATGGGTTTTGTTGGTTTTATTGAAGGTGGCTTTGCCAAGCCCCTCAGATTTTTCTTTAAATCTGTGAGCATACAGTACAAGCATATACCTGCACCTCCTCCACCTATTTGTCCATAAGTGCATTTGTGCATGTGTGAGCGGAAGGCAAAGGGGTATCACAAACGTTTACCCCCTGCTGCAATAGGCGTCCAAAGAAATGCCAGGAGCAGCTGGGGTTACACACCAGAGGAAGAAGCCTGTGAAGGGCTGCCTCAGTAAACCTGCTGATTATCTGTGCCAATAATTCACACTTCATTAAACTTGCTGCTCAATCTATACCCCAGTACTGGTCCCAAGTGGCACAATAGACACAGTCTTCAGTTTATATGCTGATCAGCAGGCTAAAGCACAATTTAAAATGGATTTCATTTATGTTCTCATTGTATAATTTATTTATTTTTTTATCAGTTTCCAAGCTGCTCTGGTCCTCACCTTGGATTCACCTTAATTATTCTTTGAAATTAATCAATGGCATCCAGCTGTTTTTGAAGCAACAAACAAAGCAACTCACTTGGAGTTTTTTGCAAAATTTTTCCTCTCTTTACTTTAAAACTAAATAACTTACCAAGAAGGGAAGATGGGTTGGAGAGTAAATCTAAATAAATAGCTGCAAAATGAAAGCAGTCCTCAGTGTGTGTAATTTTCACATCTTGGTCATTCTAACTCACAACATTTGTTTTGTCAGAGTGTAGCAATTCTGTGTTTCAGCTGTGCAAGTGGAGTAAGCTAACCATTATCAAACACCACCTCAGTGTTTTGTTCCTGTTGTTACTGGTCAGCATCATCACAGGGATGTCACTCTTTGATAGTTTAGTCTTTGTGACAGGAGGGAATGGTTCAGGGAATGGAGTATGGTCAGCGATAAGCATTTCTCACAGATTAATTATCACTATTTTGGGATGTTACTCAACATGTAGCTTCTTTTGACTTTGATTTTCTTCCCTCACCATTTGATTGGCATGGAAAGGCGTCATGTAGTACAGATTTGCAACTAATTTATTATCCTAATTTGAGGGAAGCTGTGCTGAAGTCGTTGTCGAAAGAGCAGCACTACCTGCTCTATCCTGCAGCTCTGTGCCATGGATGGAAAACTGGCAGTTCGGTGGGCGGGTGAGGCCAGGAGCTCTCTGCGAGTGATGAAAATGCATTCTGCAGGCTTAATTGAAAGTAGAGCCGTCATGTTCCACACAGACAGCCATATGTAATTATTCCAGTCTGCCATGCTTCAGTGTGCCTGTCAGCTACCTGCCTGGGCTGCGTGCTGCTGCAGGGTGTGCTGAGACAGAAGGCAAGGGAGGGGTAGATTGGGGGATAGAAAAATGATGGGTAAAAAATGGAAGAAGTGTATAACTTTGCTTGTGTGTGCGTGCTCAGCCTAGCTGGGGAGTTTAACTGGAGGGGTGCATGAAAAGCAGTGATCTTCCAATTTGTCTCTGCTTCTCGTCCATTCTCTTTCTCTATCTTTAACTCTCTTTCTACCTACTTTTCTCCCTTTTCGAGACCCTCCAGTCAGTCTCCTATCTCTGCTTCTGTCTCTGAATTTCATTCTTCAAGAAGAAATGCAGGAGAAGAAATAAAAAAAAAACAGAAACAGAGGCAAAAAAAGGAAGTGTGAGCGACAGTAAATGTAGGCCCTCCGCAGATAGCCCATGTCGCTAAACATAGCTTGCTTGGTTCAACATCAACATCAATTTGGGGAACCTCAGAGTATTTTGTTCCTCCATGTGGCAATTATGATGTCAAATCAAACTTTGGAAAGCAAACAGCAGAGAAAGTCTCCTTGTTGCTATTTCTAGACTCTGCATCTGTCTCAAAGCTCTGTCTCTCTCTCAGTCATCCAGATCTCTAAAGAACTACACAAGCCCTATAGTTTCTCAGAGAAAGATCATTTATTTCTATTTTTTTTTTTTACTTCACGTGGACACAAAAGGACCCACAGGGACAGTGTTATGGAAACAATCACATTCCACATCAGTCAGTACATTTACATGCAACAAGAAAAATTCAAAATATTGTCTTAGTCTGACTGAAATTGCACTTTTGAAATGCATGTATACACCTTAACTTGACTTTGAAAAGTCCGACTAAGCTACCCAGATAATACGATTGTAAATCCGAATTTCTCTGCATGTGAACGGCCATTTTGAGAAGCCGAGCTATCTGGAGCTAAGCCCTGCCCCTTCAGATGCAACGTGGAAGCTGTAATCAAAAATGATAATATCATTGCCACAAGACTCTGTGTGCATCTGACATGTAATAGCATCTAACAGTATAGTTTGTAACAAATATATACTGTGCTGCAGAGTTATTGTCGACCATTTTTTACTACGTTTGCTTCACTTGGTGGTACTTTGTTTGACGCTAACCAGAAGTAATACCACATGAAGGGTGGCATGTCGCCACCTACTGGAGCAGTGGTGAGTGCATTTTTTTTTTTCTTCAATAATTAACTTCTTAGAGTGACATGTAAACTCTGTAAATCCATTAGTTAGAGAGCAAATGGAGTGCCTGTTCCTCCTCTCAATCTAGCATCAGAAATCTTGGCGTTTGGTTTGATCAATCACTATCTCTTGACAGCCATTCGAGACTTTTGATCAAAAACTGTTTTTATCAGTTGAGAAACATTGTTAAATTAAGGCAAATTTTATCTATCTCTGATCTTGAGCTCGTGATCCATGCTTTTATTTCTTCTCGTTTAGACTATTGTAACTCTCTTTTTACTTGTTTTACTAAATCTGCTCTTAATCGTCTTCAGATGGTTCAAAATGCTGCAGCGAGGCTTTTAACAGGCTCTAGCAGGCGGACTCACATTACCCCAATTTTATCTTCCCTGCACTGGCTCCCAGTTAAGTTTAGGATTGATTTTAAGGTTCTAGTTTTGACTTTTCCAGCCTTGCATGGTCAAGCTCCCTCTTATGTCTCTGATCTGTTGTGTCCTTTCTCCTCCAGAACCTCCTCATGGTCTTAAAAACTCACTTTAAAAATAGAGGAGACCTATCCTTTCAAGCAGTGGCTCCAAGGTTGTGGAATGCCTTACCCCCATTCCTCCGGGAAGTGGACTCTGTTGACTCTTTTAAAAAGCAGCTGAAGACAATGTTATTTAGACATGCTTTTGGATGATTTTGTTTTTGATTGTACATTTTTAACTTATTTTGTTGTTCCTTGTGAAGCACTTTGTGATTTTATCTGTGAAAGGTGCTATATAAATAAAGTTTCTTCTTCTAGTTTGGTTTCTGCTAATAGCTGTCAGGTGTCATTCTGTTGTGTGCGTGTGAGTGTTCTCATCTGTGTTTCAGGGGACGTGGCAGCCATCATCGACATGTGGATCCAGTTCCATCATCAGCCTCTGGCCTTAAGAGAGGAGCGGTCGCAGAGAGCAGGTGCCAGATTGTTCCACTCTGCTCAGTGGTACACAATCGACTTAGTAAATCTAAGTTAGTGCTGGCAATTTTACAGTGCCTGTGTTTGTTTTACTCATCCTTACCTGTTCTCCTCTCTAGGATCTCCCCAGCTGGACCACCCTCCTCACCATAGTTTCCACACTGTGGTCTCCCTGGTCCAGCCTGAACTCCTAACGACTCCCACGCCGTTCTCTTCTCCATCCCGGACCTCCTCGGCGGTTTGACAACGCCTAAGTCCAGGATCGGAGACGGTTTCCATACCCATTTGTCAGGATCTCAGCAGCCGGTGTGTGGTGTTTGTGTCCACTAATTGTCATTGCAGGGCGTGGCAGCGGCTGATGAGCGACTGCAGGTGTGGCTCGTTACCCAGCTCAGGAGAGCTGGGTATTTAAGCTGAGGGAGAACCAGAGACCGACGCCAGTTTGTTCCACAACCTTTATGTGGTAACGTGTGGCCTATGATCAGAGTCTGAAAGCATTCTAAGTGTTAGTGTTCTAACCTGTCTTCTCCTTCCCCTCTCCTAGTCCCATTGTTTGGAGCGTTCCTCCAAACCTGAGTGCCTCTGCGCTGGCCGTCCGCCGCGCCAGGAGGACTCTATTGTCACGGGTTTCTCAGGTCGTGCGTTCCACAACCATCTCTCCTGCCTGGCTTCCCTGTCTGTCTCTGGTCCCCTCTGATCTCCACACCTGCTCCCGGAACAGCCACCAGCTGTCACCCCTGCTTCCACGCCTCCCGTGGATTTCTATCACCATGGATCTGTGCTCACTCTCCCTGCCTCCGGATCACCGCCACAGCTGCTGGTTCCCTGGACCCTTCCTCTGCCTCTCCAGCACCGCTCCATCCGTGAGTTCTTTGAGCACGTTCCCCGCACACCGCAGCATTTCATATTCACCCCGGATCAGATCTGTGTCTAACCTGTTTCTCCTCCACTGCCAGGACTCCTCCCGAGCCCGGTACCTGTTCCAGTGTTCCAGTCTACGACTAGCACATTCTAACCATTGTATCTATTCACTGTACATATTAAAGCACTGTATCTGATCCCTGGATCCTGTGTGTGTGTGTCTGAAGCCTGGGTAAAGACTTGGAGTTCAAACAAACCCTTAAATCATGACACCATTTCCATTTCCAGGTGTGTCTCATTTCTGTAATTAGTTTGGTTATGTTCTGTGAGTATTTAAGTAGTATGTTGAGTTATTTTGTTTGTCAACTAGTTCTGGGTTTTGTCCATGTCCCGGTGTCTGTATCTTGGATTTTACCCCTTTGGATTTATTCTCAATTGTACCTGTCTCCCGCTCCCTCTGTATTTCCTGCACCTTTCCTCAAGCTGTAAGTTTTGCTGCTCTGTCAGCCCTCCTTATTTTCATAATTAAATCTGTTATTACTCTACTCCCGACTTGTTGCTCCTCTGCATTTGGGTCCAGTGAACATATTTAGCATAGCTTAACAGAAGCTTAACACCAGGATGATATTTAATATCTTCTCTGGTTTATCAAACATCCAAATTCATGACATTTTTTATGTTTAGAGCTGCTGAGCTCTATAATGTGAAGTCAATGATTTCATTATCTGCCAAACTTGTCAGGTTCCTTCAGTGTCAGCTAACTCAGTAGCTGCTCATCTGGCTGAAGTTGTGACACAATAGGGTGGTGAACAGTTCAGTCAATAATGCATTCTGCATGTATTTTGTTTCTCTGATGATCACGCTCCTCCATTGAAAGTTTGGTAAGTATTTTTTTTCATGTTTGGTGTTTTTAAGCATTATTCACCCCTTTATTTGGGGGATCAAAAAATTCAAGTACTTTTATTAACCTTTCTTGGTTTATTTTTCCAGTGTCTTCAATGCTACTTGATACAATAAAGCCTATTTTAAACTTATGTATGCCAACACAAAAAATGTAAATGTTGGTTGAACAAGATATTAGCATGCCATCTGTTTACTAGGGATGTAACGATATCCAAATCTCACAGTACGGTACAATATCAATATTGAACGATATTTATTGCGATATCATGGAGAGGATCACGGTAGGGGGGGGCAGCCAGAGTAAAGAAAGACAGCAGAGTGAAGAAATGTGGTCAGTATGTCCTCCGGCAGTCTAAACCTATAGCAGCATAACTAAAAGTAAAAGTTCAGGAGAACCCAAGCTATCCTCCTCCTCGACCTGTTGCTCGAGGAACATGAAGATTAAGTTAGTTAGAAGGAGTTGATTCATTAATACTAACATGATCCTCCTGCTGCAGCCAGGTTTCTGTAAGACAAAATAGATTAATATGATGATCAGTTATCAAATCATTAACTAAAAGAGATTTAGATGAAAGAGATCTAACATTCAGTAAACCACATCTAATGGTTTTATTTACAGTTTTATATTAGTAACTGTGTTTATTCTAATCAGATTTTTATTATTTATTTTTCTAGAACTGAATATTTGTTTATTTAATTTGAACTGTGGTTGAGCAGATACCGTTTCTATAGGAAAGTGGGAGGGTAACGTCAGAGAAGCTGCAGAGAGGTGTGTAAGACTACAACTCTGCTTCCTGGACTGGACCCTGGGTTGTCACGGCTTTGGAAAAGTAATAAATTCAGCCTGTTCTTCAGCAGGTTCAGTTTAGAGACAAGTCCAACATCTTCCTCTCCTTCTGCAAGCCAAATAGATCTCCCACCATCCCTTTATCCACAGCTTCCCTGTCACACCTCCACTGTCTCACCTTCTACCTCAGTCATGAATGCTGTTTCTGGTGCTTTTCCATCATATCCAACATCAGAAGAAGCTGGTGTCCCCATTGCATCCACCTCCTGCCTGTCTGTATAGCAGTAAGGTGAAGAAGCAGCTGGAGAGACTGAACAGGAACAAGGCAGATGGTCTAAGCCCCAGAGTCCTAAAGGCTAGTGCAGATCAGCTATTGCCGCTTTTCCACCGACAGAACACGGTGCAGCTCGGTTCACTTTAGCCCCCTGCGGACCCTTTTCCACCACCTTTCTCGGGTCTTAACCACGTCATTCCCCGCCAACCCAGCCTCTTTTTTTCAGACCACCTCCTCAGTGGTTCGAAGCTGCCCAAAGCGGGCCCACACGCCCACCTGTCTACTGATTGGTCCAGTAAACTGCTACCAGTGACACGACTACCTACGTAGTAGTAGCCCCTGATTGGCCCAACTGTGTGTGGTGTTCATGTGGTGTGATATAAGTGCTCCCGCAAAAGGCTTTAAAAAAACTCGCAGCAACCATACAAATACTGTATTTTATTTTAAAATACAATTGACTTTGGACAATGGCGACTTCCTCCACAAGAACCAAAAATCAAACCAACCAAAATGAACCACAGACAGAGTGCAAAGTACAAAAACACACGTATATCCTCCATTGTTGTTGTTGTTTCACGCGCTGTGACGTCGCGGACAAAGACTTTTGCGCGCCACTTTTCATAGCCAGATGGGCACGCCCCTATCCCCACTTACGTCCGCTTTATGTTTCCATTGCCTCAAGCGAGTTGATCCGCGCTATACTGTACCGCTCTCAAGCACGCCGTGCCGGTTTGTCGGTGGAAAAGGGGCATATGTGGGATTCTATCTTCAACCTCAGCCTCACCCAGGAGAAGGTACCAGTTCTATGGAAAACATCCTGCCTTGTTCCAGTACCAAAAACATCTCACCCATTGGCCCCTAAAGTCAAATAATAATAATAATAATAATAATAATGCATTTTATTTATTAAGTGCCTTTCAGGACACCCAAGATCGCTTTACAGGACACAAAACACAGAAGGTTTTCCGGTGAGCAGTGGCAGCCTGAACATAAAAGTCAACAGGAAAAGCACATGAGGAAAGAGAGGAGAAAAAAATTCCTCTCGTGCAGCGCCCACTAGTGGCGCTGCTTGAGATTGAAAAAAAAACTCCTCAGCGGGGACGGGCCATGCACACACGGTGAGGTCATTGAGGGGGCGTGTCTGTGATGTATGATTATGTGAATGTGTTGAAAGAATGTAAACACTGTCTCTGAGCAACGCTCTCAGATGTTTTTATCAGTAAATCCCTACAGGCTACAGGCCTGTTGCCCTAACATCCCACATCATGAATGTCTTAGGTCCACCTTATTAGGCAAACAAGCATGTTTCAAGACCCACTACAATTTGCTGTGGAGTTGGAGTGGAAGACGCTATCATAAACCTGCTTCAGCAAAACCACTGTCATCTGGACAAACAGATGGGTGGATGTGGCTCTGTGGTTAGCGCGGTCATCCTCCCATTTGAAGGTTGTTGGATCAATCCCGGCTTCCACCGCCACATGTTGAAGTGTCCTTGGGCAAGACACTGAACCCCATGTAGCCCCCCGATCTGCGTATCGGGCTGTGTGAATGTTAGGCCCTCCCTTCTCCCCCCGGTCTACATATAAGTTTGTAAAACTTGTAGTGTTAAAGCGCTTTGAGTGGTCTGAATGACTAGACAAGCGCTATACAAATACAGGACATTTACCATTTACAAAGCAGGCAGCACTGTGAGGATCATGTTTTTTGATTTCTCCAGTGCCTTTAACACAATTCAGCCTGCGCCATTGTGTCAAAAACTCCAGAAAACACAGGTGGAGGCCTCCACGATCACCTGGATTAAGAACTACCTCACAAACAGACCACAGTTTGTGAGATTGAAGAGTTGTACGTCTGACCAGGTGAGCAGCATAAGAGCACCACAGGGGACTGTACTCTCACCATTCCTTTTCAAATCAAATCAAAAATACTTTATTAATCCCCGAAGGGTAGTTAAGTGTTGTTGTAGCTCAGTTCTTCTTCAGGGAGCCATTGTAGAGGGTTCTAGCTGTGGACAGGAAGGATCTCCTGTAGCGGTTTGTGCTGCAGTGGATTATGAAGAATCTTCTGACTGAAGACACTCTGTTGTTGAGTTACCATGTTCAGAAGAGGATGATGAGGGTTTTCCATCATGTTCTTAATCCTCCTTTGGACAATCAACTCAAGAGACTCCAGTTCAGTCTCCAGGACAGAATCAGTCCTGCTTATCCATCTGTTCAACCTCGTCATGTCACTTGCTCTGATGCTCCGCCCCCAACAGGTGACTGCAGATGTGATCAGCTGACAAACTCCTCTTCAAATCTTTGTCTGCCTGTATTGTTTGAAAGCCAGACAGAGACACCCTGGAGTCCGGGATATGTTCCTTTAGCCATGTCTATTTGTCAATATGACTGATGGAAGTGAAGGTTTAAATTTCCTCTTTCTCTCTCTTCATTTTGCTCCAGCTCTGCATCCACGTCTTCTTCTTTTGAGCTCATCGGGGATCCAGAGTTTCAATTTGAGGATTATTTCAGCCTTAGAAATGTCAGTTAGCTGCTCTTTCTTGTAAACAAGTCTCTCATTGCCATGGTTACACATCATAACAAGTGGCAAAAAAGTGACAAATCAAGCAAAAAATGCAATCAGCACAGCACCCAAATCAGAAGAAAAGTATTTAGAAAATATTTCCAGAAGAAAAAACTAACAAGAACTACTCAAAAAGAACCAAAAAAAAGCTAGCAAATGCTAGCTAAATCACAGAGCTACTCCAACAGAGCAGACTGTACTTCCTCAGGAAACTTAGATCCTTCAACATTTGCAGCAAGATGTTGAAGATTTTTTATAAGTCTGTTGGGGAGAGTTTGATCACATCTGCAGTCACTTGTTGGGGGAGCAGCATCAAAGCAAGTAACATGAAGTGGTTGAACAGATTGATAAAGAGCGCTGGTTCTGTTCTGGGGATTGATCTGGAGTCTCTTGAGTTGATTGTCCAAAGGAGGATGGTTCGGAAAATGAAAATCATCATAGAGAACCCTCATCATCCTCTTCACAACACAGTTACTCAACAACAGAGTGTCTCCAGTCAAAGGCTTCTTCAGATCTGCTGCAGCACAGACCGCTACAGGAGATCTTTCATGCCCACAGCTTTAACCTTCTACAATGGCTCCCTGAAGAACTGAGCTACAACAACACTTAATTTCCCTTCTGGGATTAATAAAGTATTTTTGATTTTTAAATATTGTATTTAAGTAATATTTAACACACTATATAAACATTAAATATGTTTGGTCATTTTAATTGTCAAGCACTGGACAAACCTCCACAGTTGTGTCTAGTGCATCTCAGGAAACCTCCCACTGTGCTGTAGAAACTGTTCTCCATGAAGCAGGTCACACTGTTGAGATTCTGAGTGAATATGAAACACTCCTCAATGTGCAGCAGGATGGTGTTACACACCTGAAACAGTTTTTCATTATAATAAAGTTACAATCACCTACTAGTTATAATTTTAAACTTCTGGACAGCTTGTTTTTTTCTTTACAGGCTTCTCTATCACTGGGTTTAGCAAGTTTCCCTTCTGTTCAGTTTTATTCTGCCAGCAAACAAAAAGAAAACATTACCTACTTTCATTATCATGTGTCTCCGAGTTAGCATACATCCAGCTAGCTCCGAGAGAAGCCTCTCACAGACTGCTTTCCTTTCTCATTTACTGGCTATTTGATAGCAGATAATCTCGCAGTATTTAAACATGGTTTGGGGCGCTTCAAAAATCACCCTTCGTGAAGTTGTTTTCTTTGCGTTTATTGGCTAAATTAAGTTCTTCCGTTTGGCAATGCAGATCTGCTATTGTCTAATTCAATCTAAGAGTCAACCTCCTGAGGGCGCTTTCTCCAGCGCCCCAGAGCTGAACTAGACATATGAGAAGTGAAGAAGCAGGAGGAAATCATATTTTACAAAGCAATTTCTGTTTTTCAGAAATAATTTATACAATTTTCTCAGTATATAAATATACATAAGTGTTTTTAACTCTAAATACATGTAATTAAAAAAAGAAAATAAATATTTCTTATTTGTTGCCACATCATGTTTTCGATAGGGAGGGCGGCGCCCTAGCGACCTCTATTGGCCAGCCGCCACTGCTGATTAGACCCTGAAAAACAGAAAGGAACAAAGATTAGATGAATAATAAAATCTATTATGGATTTACGTATAAAAAACAAAAACATCCAAGCAGCTTTTATGTTACTGTGCAGCATCACATCTCCTGGTGAATCCTGGTTTGAATCTTGAGTGTGACCGGCTGATCTGTTCTGCCTTAAGTCCCGCCTCTCTTGGTGTGTTAGATTTATCGGTCAGCTAGTGCTGAGGAGGCAGGAACATATGATTACAACTCCCTTTTCTATGTACTTCAAATAAGCGTTTTTACTTTTGATGTTTTTAAATAAGCTCCATGAGTTATGTCTCATTTTCTGTGTTCTGAGTGTGTTACTTTTCTAGTATCACTCATTTAAATAAGAAACTTTTAATATTTTGTATGTTATACTTCCTGTCATTGTATTTATCATTTTTATTGTTATTATTATTATGGTTTTTTTATTTTGTAAATTATATTTTATGAAATGTTAAATCAATGTTCATTGGCAGAGTGGTAGCATTTTATTTTTCACTTTCATGAAATAGAAACCTTAGTCAAGCTCTGAGTCCCATAGAGTTTTGAAGCTAAGCTTAGAGGCACAAAAGCCAGTGAATTAGCCAGTTCTTTTTGGTAAATAAGAAGCAAATCTAGGCCAGCCACTGCTTTAGACCCACTATGGCCCTTGGGCTCACTTAAGGAAAGCCTGTAAAAACCATGACTGATTTACATCCCCAATGCCTGGACAGAACAGCACTGCCCCCAGTTCTACAGCGGCTTCCTCAGAAACCCCGGTGTTGTGAGGTGCTGGAGATTGTTCGAGTAAATCACCCACAGAGAGAGGGGTAAAATGAGAATGTTTTAAAGCAGAGTAGGAGTGTAAAAAAAACAAGGAAGAATAAAGAGAGTGAAAAAGTGTGTGGGGGAGTGAGGTCACAAGGGCAGTGCAGGGCGCTCCCAATCAGTGCTGTGTAAACAGGCCTCCTCCTGGAATGGACAGGTTGCGGGGGGGGCGAGGAGTTGTCAACGGACCACTGAGGCTGTCAGCAAATTAGATAACTGATGGCAGGAATGTGGCATTTATTCCTAAAAAGAAAGAGAGGGGAAAGAGAGAGAGGAAAGGAGGAGTTCAACATGGCAGAAAGCGAGAGTCACCGATTGACATCCACTTGATGTATTCATACAGCTGGATCTCTGGCTTTTTAAACCCTGCAGCTGCATTTGTGCTGGCAGGAATCCCCTTGCTTCTTTGGCATTGCATGCTTACAGTAAGTTGCACAACTCTGGTCTACAACTTTAGCACAGTGACATTGTCTATCAACATTTGATATGAGGCCAGCACTAATTTGTAAGAAAGTTTTGTAATTTTATACCTCCCAGAATTCATAGTCCAATTTGTTATACAGCTAAACAGGCAGCTGGCAGTGAATGTGTTGTCAGTCCAGCATACTTAAGCTCACTGACATTGACATGCCTAATCTTTTAGTCTGTTGCAATAAATCACAATACTTCTGTCACTTTCCTAAAACCACCTCCATGTATGTCTTGATGTTTTTCGATTTACTTAAAGACTGTGTTTTGTAAGATTGACACCAATTTAGTCCACCGATGGGATTAATCTGATCCAAGCCAAGTCTTGTCTACAGTCTCTGTATGTGCACTGTCTGCCTATTTATCTCCCTCTGATCCCAGAACAGTTGTTAGCTTGTCATCCCATCGGGAGCACACATAATCAAAATTTTAGAACACTGACCTTGTGTTTGTGTTTGTGACCAGTAGTTTGTCAAATATAGTGCTTGAGGTTGAATATGAGTAGATTTTCTACATTTACAGTGGGGCAAAAAAGTATTTAGTCAGCCACCAATTGTGTAAGTTCTCCCACTTAAAAAGATCAGAGAGGCCTGTAATTTTCATCATAGGTATACCTCAACTATGAGAGACAAAATGAGGAAAAAAAATCCAGAAAATCACATTGTCTGATTTTTAAAGAATTTATTTGTAAATTATGGTGGAAAATAAGTATTTGGTCACCTACAAACAAGTAAGATTTCTGGCTTTCACAGACCTGTAACTTCTTTAAGAGGCTCCTCGGTCCTCCACTCGTTACCTGTATTAATGGCACCTGTGTGAACTCGTTATCAGTATAAAAGACACCTGTCCACAACCTCAAACAGTCACGCTCCAAACTCCACTATGGCCAAGACCAAAGAGCTGTCAAAGGACACCAGAAACAAAATTGTAGACCTTCACCAGGCTGGGAAGACTGAATCTGCAATAGGTAAGCAGCTTGGTGTGAAGAAATCAACTGTCAATCAACCACACGGAGGGACCTAGTGAATGACCTGCAGAGAGCTGGGACCAAAGTAACAAAGGCTACCATCAGTAACACACTACGCCGCCAGGGACTCAAATCCTGCAGTGCCAGACGTGTCCCCCTGCTGAAGCCAGGACACGTCCAGGCCCGTCTGCGGTTTGCTAGAGAGCATTTGGCTGATCCAGAAGAGGATTGGGAGAACATCATATGGTCAGATGAAACCAAAATAGAACTTTTTGGTAGAAACTCAACTTGTCGTGTTTGGAGGGGAAAGAATGCTGAGTTGGATCCAAAGAACACCATACCTACTGTAAAGCATGGGGGTGGAAACATCATGCTTTGGGGCTGTTTTTCTGCAAGGGGACCAGGACGACTGATCCGTGTAAAGGAAAGAATGAATGGGGCCATGTATCGTAAGATTTTGAGTGAAAACCTCCTTCCATCAGCAAGGGCATTGAAAATGAGACGTGGCTGGGTCTTTCAGCATGACAATGATCCCAAACACACCGCCCGGGCAACGAAGGAGTGGCTTCGTAAGAAGCATTTCAAGGTCCTGGAGTGGCCTAGCCAGTCTCCAGATCTCAACCCCATAGAAAATCTCTGGAGGGAGTTGAAAGTCTGTGTTGCCCAGCGTCAGCCCCAAAACATCACTGCTCTAGAGGAGATCTGCATGGAGGAATGGGCCAAAATACCAGCAACAGTGTGTGAAAACCTTGTGAAGACTTACAGAAAACGTTTGACCTCTGTCATTGCCAACAATGGCTATATAACAAAGTATTGAGATTAACTTTTGTTATTGACCAAATACTTATTTTCCACCATAATTTGCAAATAAATTCTTTAAAAATCAGACAATGTGATTTTCTGGATTTTTTTTCCTCATTTTGTCTCTCATAGTTGAGGTATACCTATGATGAAAATTACAGGCCTCTCTGATCTTTTTAAGTGGGAGAACTTACACAATTGGTGGCTGACTAAATACTTTTTTGCCCCACTGTATATATACAGTAAGTTCCAGCTGTATCAGTCAGTAGAAAACAGATGTAAACTAAAAATAAAGAAACAGACAAACGGAACAATTGTGTTGCATTTTCTTATTTTTTTGCTGCGTTCACCACCGATAGAAAGACCATCAGAGACACACAGAGGTGAGAAAGGTGGGACCTTGCCTCTAAAAATTCGCTTCCGGGTGACGCACAACCCAGCAATTCAATATCAAAAACAGATTCTGTTGTACGGACCCTTTTCAATTTTGTATTTTTGATCCAAAACAAATTTTTAAAATACAGTATGAAAAACAAGATAATTTTCATTTTCGTGTCTGATTCAAAATCAAATAACAAAAAAAACAATCCGATTTTCATTTTTTGATTTTCGTTTATCAATTGAAAATAGAAAGGACGAATGATACACGGATTGACTCTGACCTGTACTGAAAGTCTGAAGTGTACAGAGTGAAAAGAAATGGTGAGAGTACAGTCTCCTGTGGTGCTCTTATGCTGCTGATCACCTGGTCAGACGTACAACTCTTCAGTTTCACATACTGTGGTCTGTTTGTGAGGTAGTCCTTAATCCAGGTGATTGTGGAGGCCTCCACCTGTCTCCTGGAGTTTTTGACACAATAACGCAGGCTGAATTGTGTTAAAGGCACTGGAGAAATCAAAAAACATAATCCTCACAGTGCTGCCTACTTTGTCAAGATGACAGTGGGTTTGCTGAAGCAGGTGAATGATGGCATCTTCCACCCCAACTCCACGGTGATAAGCAATCTGCAGTGGGTCTTGGAATGTGCTTGTTTGCCTTTTTAGGTGGACCAACATGAGTCTTTCAAAGACTTTCATGATGTGTGATGTTAGGGCAACAGGCCTGCAGTCTTTAGGGGCCAGTGGGTGGGATGTTTTTGATACTGGAACAAGGCAGGATGTTTTCCATAAAACTGGTACCTTCTCCTGGGTGAGGCTGAGGTTGAAGATACGCTGCAGAATTCCACATAGCTGATCTGCACAAGCCTTTAGGACTCTGGGGCTTACACCATCTGGACCAGCTGCCTTGTTCCTGTTCAGTCTCTCCAGCTGCTTCTTCACCTGACTGCTAGAGATAGACAGGTGGGAGGTGGTGGCAATGGGGACACCAGCTTCCTCTGATGTTGGATATGATGGAAAAGCACCAGAAACAGCATTCATGACTGAGGTAGAAGGTGAGACAGTTGGCATGTGACAGGGAAGCTGTGGATAAAGGGATGGTGGGAGGTCTGTTTGGCTTGCAGGAGAGGAAGATGTTGGGCTTGTTTCTAAACTGAACCTGTTGAAGAACGTGTTCAGTTCATTAGCTCTATCCAGACTTCCATCCAAGTGATCCTCCTTCAGCTTAAAACCTGTGATCTTCTTCATCCCTGACCACACATCTCGTATATTGTTTTGCTGGAGCTTGTTCACCAGTTTATTCCTGTACACCTCCTTGTTGCTTCTAATCTTGATTTTAAGTTCTTTTTGTACACTTTTCAATGCATCCCTGTCTCCCTCCCTGAAAGCTCTTTTTTTCTTGTTCAGAAGTTCTTTCAGGTCACTGGTGATCCAGGGTTTGTTATTAGGGAAGCACTCCCTTTTCTGGTGGGAATTAAGTTGTCCACACAGAAGTTTAAATAGTCAGTCACACACTCAGTCATAGCATTGATGTCCTTTCCTTGTGCATCCCAGTCGGTAGCCTCAAAACATCCTTGAAGAATTTCTTCAGCTTCCTGTGACCACCTCCTCACAGTAGTTTTGATCACAGGTTGCCTCTGGACAATGGGTTTGTATACTGAGCAGAGAAAAACAAGATTATGGTCTGCCTTGCCAAGAGCAGGCCGTGCAAAGGACCTGTATGCATCCCTGATATTTGCATAGAACAAGTCCAGTGTTTTATTTTCTCTGATAAACTGTTGAAATGCTGGCAGTGTAGAGGAGAGAGAGGCATGATTAAAGTCTCCAGATATTGCCACAAATGCATTTGGGTGCTGTGTTTGTAGCTTAGCAACAGTTGATCCAATGGTGTCACATGCAGACTTGGCATTAGCTGATGGTGGAATGTAAACTGCTACTATAATAACACTGGTGAACTCCCTTGGTAGGTAATATGGATGAAAACCAACAGCCAAAAGTTCAATATCTGGACTGCAGAGACGATATTTCACAACAGCATGTCCAGGATGACACCATTTTTTGTTAAATAATATAGCGATCCCACCTCCTTTT
The DNA here is from genome assembly GCA_006937955.1 of Pachypanchax playfairii. Taxonomy (NCBI): domain Eukaryota; kingdom Metazoa; phylum Chordata; class Actinopteri; order Cyprinodontiformes; family Aplocheilidae; genus Pachypanchax; species Pachypanchax playfairii. The sequence goes on from SSNP01000107.1 coordinate 1,543,773, forward strand.
CTTTTGCCACTCCTCTTCAAATCTCTGTCTGCTCGTATTGTTTGAAAGCCAGGTAAAGACACACTGGAGTCTGGGATATGTTCCTTTAGCCATGTCTCTATAAAACACATGATGCTGCATTCCCAATACTCTGGCTGGGTCTTCAACAGAGTTTCAAGTTCATCCATTTTGTTAGCAAGAGATCTCACATTTGTCAATATGACTGATGGAAGTGAAGGTTTAAACTTCCTTTTCCTCTTCCACTTTCTCTCTCTTCGCTTTGCTCCTGCCCTGCATCCACGTCTTCTTCTTCTTAGCTCATCTGGGATCAGGGGTTTCAATTTGAAGATTATTTGAGCCTTAGAAATGTCCATTAACTGCTCTCTCCTGTAAACAAGCCTCTCGTTGCCATGGTGACACATCATAACAAGTGGTAAAAAGGCAAAAATCATGCTAAAAAAACTCTGAATCAGCACAGCACCCAAATCAGAACAGAAAAAAGTATCTCAGAAACAATATTTCAAAAGAAAAAACCATCAAGAAACAGTCAAAAAGAACAAAAAATGCTAGCAAAATCACAGAGCTACTCCAACAAGCTGCCACCAGTTGTAGCACTATCCCAGAAACAATGACTCTGCTGAACTTAAAAAAATTTGAGTTCAGATTGACAAAAAGTTACATGTGATGAGTTTACTGAACTTAAAGGAACTTAAGGCAGCTTTACAAAATCTGACTCAGTGCTGCCGCGACAGGCGCTGTGGCTAACTGCAGCCACCAGCCAAGCCGGCATGGGAGCGCGCACAGACACTTTACAGACTGTTCGTCTTCACAGCACTGCACCGGGGAGGCTAACATACTTCACGTCAGGTCTCTCCACTCTGTTATTTGATTTGATCTCATCATTTTCATACTGTATCAGGCTCTAAACACGACCTATAATGTTTTCTCACCTGGTCACAAGGAAATGAGCCATGTCAGCATCCGTTTTCACTCCCAAATGCAGCTGAAGTTCCCTCCATGAACCGAACGCATATCCAATATTTATGCGGGTGCCTGCCCGGCTTCGGTCATGTTTTTTTTTTTGACTCACGAGATGCCGCTGATAAAGTCTTTTTTTTCTTCGTGGTGCCACTTTTTTGGGGGGTGAGAGTGGATGCAGCTCGTTTGTTGGCTGCAGAAACATCCATAAGTATACCTTCAGTGTTTGAATCCAAGTCCACGGCGGACATGTACTTCCTGTTCAAGAGCTGTCGGCAACGCGCATGCAGCGTCAATTTACGTCACATCCCTACAACTGCGCGGGAAATTCGGACGTCGAACTGCAGCGCATTATGTGGCACACAGCGTTTCCAAGGCAACAGACATATATGCGGATGGCCTCGTTATTTTGGGTTTTTAATGCTTCATGACCCATTAGCATTGAATAAACTGGAAATGCATGTGTAGTTTTTCACAAATCTTGCCTTATGTCCCTTTAAAAATATTGAGTTGAATGACTCCCTTGAACCTATAAATTATAAGTTGAGTAGGCTATGACTTTTTTGCTGATATTTTATAAAAAATAAAGTTGTTGTGGTATAAATAATATTACAAATTAAGCTACACACACACACACACACACACTCCCTCCCCGCCCCCCTCCCCCAGACCCCTCTATCTCTCATGATCAGTGATACAGTTCAGTACTGGCTCACACACTCTGCACTGCAGCATCTCAGTTGTCCACCTATAAGTGTCCAATCTGAGCGTGTTTTTAGCACAGCTGGAAATGTGGTCAGTCCACAGCATGCAAACTTAGACCCTGAGTGGAAAAAGTGGTCTTCATTAAAAGGACCATTTCACACAAATTTCAGGACTTTGTGGTTAATTCTTCAGTATTAACCTGTTATATAAAACATTTTATATCTAAAAAACGTTAGGAAACACTGATTAACAGACCTTTCAATCTATCTGCGTCAAGATTCTTCTCCCACCTCTTGATGAGAACGGTCGCTTCTTCCAGCTGCTCTCTTATCTGTCATCCTCCCCCACTGTTCCTGCTTTTTTCATCTTCTGTGTTTCTCTGTACTGGCTGCTGCGAACTGAAAAATGGAAAATGGATCTGGTTTCGTGGTCACAACGCACTGGACAAAGTCTTTTCAAATTTAAGGCTGAAAGAGGGGGAGCCGTCATGCCCGGAGATGACCCCCTGGCCGGGTTTACCATGGATTCCTGGGGAGAGTGGAAGATGTTTCGCCTCAAATTTACTCAAATTTCGCCTAATTCGGATGATTCTGACTTTTTCTTCCACAACAGTGCACCATATGGACAATGAGAAGCTGTTGAATTATTCAGCTTCGACCTAATCTCTGTTATCTCATTTTGGATGGCCTCAAGGCCAAAACACTAAATTCCTCCTGGAGCAGTGAGCACCGAGACACACAGCCCCCTCCGTACCCGTGTTCACTGGGCACCAAAAGACTGTGGAAAGACATAGCATCTGTGTTGTTCCAGCGACGGTGTCCTTGATAACTCTCCGCACACACCTACACACACTGATTACACTCACATCCTCAACATGTCCCATGAGTCCCCCCTGCTGGAGGTTTTTATTGCTTACATCCAGCGACCCCGTTCCGTGGGGACACTGAGTGTAGGGAACCTTTATGGTTTTTTTCTAACACATAGGTTGATGCATGCTTACGTATATGTGTCTATGTATTCTCGGCAGGAAGTGACCCTGGAGAGTGAAGGTCAAGCTTTTCTCTGTATCTCAAATTTCAAAGATTCAGCTGGCTTCGGGCTGTAACTCATAAATATTCATTATTCGAATTTGCTGGACTTAGATTGGCTTATAAACTAGCCTATGAGAGCAAGGTATACTGCTTCCTGCCCCGCTGTGCATGGCAACAGGACACGTAGTCTTTTCTGGTTTGATATGTCTTATGCTACAGCTTTTAGCCAGCAGCATGCTAGGCATGGTTTCAACTGCCGAAGCTGATGAACACTAACAAGCAAAGGAGCTGTGACGAAACAAATACAGGCCATTCGAACTCGGGAGAACTTGGGTTTTATCACCACCTGCGTAGTTTGAAAGATAAAAACTGAAAGAGAAGTTGTGCTGATTTAACACCCACTATGAAGGTAAGAACACCTGTGGAGCTACAATATTCAACAGAAACCTCAGAAAAAATATTCTAAATGGAATGGTCTCTTTAAAGTCAATGCAGATCTGAAAAACAGCATCAGACTATTTGATCTGAAGAACACAGTCCCTCTCTCTCTCTCTCTCGTCCGGTTCCGGTCGGTTGCTTGGAGAGTGCGTGTGTGAGAAGCAAGTTTTTTTAAAACTTTTTCGGGATATACTGTCTTTTTTGTCGTTTCTGGGGAGTGGACCTTTTACCTGTCCAGGTACGCTGGCCATGGTGGCCGGTGCGAGTGACTTTGAGCAGCTCACACGTCAGCATGCTGTGAAGCTAGTAGAAGCTAGACTACAACTTGCTCTGTGGAGGAGGCTACTCTTGTCATGGGGAAAGAAGTTGGATATACCAACATAAAGTCTGAATCCTGGATGAATTGAGCTATTGTTATGTTTTTATCCAGCACTGATAAGGTTGCTGAAGAGGTGGAGAAAGGAGCTGTGATTCAGGACACGTTTACCCCAGTACTGCCTTTGGTGAGTCCTGCTAAGCGTATTATGATCTGTAATGTGCCACCATTTATTAAAAATGAGACTTTGGTCAAAGAACTGTCGCGTTTTCATTGTTTCCCAATGAAGATGATGTCGCTTGGGTGTAAGTCTCCTCTGTCACAGAGCACCATCAGCACCTGTCTGCGATGGCAGATAACAGGTTTGAGCAGTGACTCAGACCTCAATGTTTCGTTTAGTTTCAAAGTCGACGGTTTCACCTATATGGTTTTTGCAACATCAGAGACCATGAAGTGTTTTGGTTGCGGTGCGGAGGGACATTTAATCAGGGCCTGTCTTGAGTGCATGGATGCATCCCCGCGCGTGCCGCGCAATGACGCACAGACTGCTTCGGTGCCGACTGCACCGAATGCAGTTGAGCCCTCCGCGGACTCTGCGGTTGAAATCCAAGAGTCAACTACTGCTCCCCAAACCGCCGCCAGCCCCCAGCTGTTTACCTGATCAACCAGGCAGATTGACAGATTACTTTACAAAGACGTGAGGGCCTGGAGCTGAACCGCTGTCTTTCAATTTCGAAGGCGGGCTTAGCCACTTGAGAGAGAACCAATCACAGAAACCCGGAAGTGACGCAACATATGTGACGCTAAAGCGGACACACACGAGGCGGAACGAAAACAAAAGGTTTAGCGAGAAGAGCCGTAATGGTAGCTACAGAGCCATGGTTTAATGGAGGAGAAAAGACGAATATTAATGACAGTTGTTGCTTTTGTGTCAAAAACTTGCGAATACGAGGTGTCATTGCACACTCAGTTCAGGTGTTTGACCGCTCCAAGCAAACACTGTGCAAACACAGAAGTAAACACTTCGTCCACAGCGGAGTCCGCCATGTTGAATGTTGTGCTCTGGGTGGAAAACGCTAGTTCTGTGTTTTCAGGCTGACGCACAACAAAGGTGATTGGTCTGTCCTAAAATTTGACGTGGAAATGATTGGGTGCGGCTCTGGTGTCAGACCCTTCTGCATTTGAACATAATGCAGGAGGATCTGATTGGTCAGGCTACCCAGCTGTCGCCGCTCCCCCCGCGGATCGTGAGGGCAGCTCGGACAGTGTGCCTCGTGCTACAGATGTTGTGAGTGAAGGAAACGTTGTGCCTGTGTCCAGTGAGGAGCAGCTGGACATTCATCCCAGCGTCCCAGAGCTTGGGAGAGCTAGGAGACAGTGCTGGAGACAATATTGACTGTGATTACTTGGATGAAGACATGCCAGATGAGGATCTCCAAAGCTTCTCTCAGAAAAGTAAAAGTGCCGGCAGTTCCGAGAGCAGTGATCATTGTTGTAAAGCTTCTCGGAGTAAAAGAGCCTCACAGCGCATTGGAGTGGGTACAGGCAGCACTGCTACAAGTGCTGAGCACTACAATGCTGCTAATATTAAAAGTTTTTTGCAGGAGACCAAAGGAATTAGGCTTATAAAGGTAGAGAATTTTTTCCCAAACCTTAAGTTGTTTTCAGAAGTAGCGCAACCTCTAACGCGCAGCACAGAGCCGTGCATTCTCACAGATCAGGAAGTTTTTCGTTTAAAGAAACTGCTACTTAAAGTCCGAGGACAATCTGTCAATGAATAGTTCCAAAAGTACTAATTTGGATTTATTATGATTTTTTTGTTTTCCTTTTTATATTTTCCCTTATGTTTGACTTTAAATGTGGCACTTTTAATTTAAATGGTGCTAGACACTGGGCAAAGAGAGCAGCTCTCTTCCAGCTGGTGCAGATGAAGAAGCTCTATGTGGTGCTGTTACAGGAGACCCACAGCACTCCTGAGCTGGATGTTGAGTGGAGCAGGGAGTGGAGGGGTCAGGTGGTTCTCAGTAATGGCTCTTCTAGTAGTGCGGGGGTGGGGCTGTTGTTCTCCAGGAGCTTGCTTCCCATCTCCATGGAGGCAGAGGAAGTGGTGGCAAGTAGAATGCTGAGAGTGCGGGCTCAATTTGAGAACACTGTAGGGCTTTTTGTTTGTGTGTACATGTCCAGCTCAGGAGTGCACAGATTGATGGTGCTAAATACTCTGTGAGGCTCTGAGGAGCTGCAGAGACACAGGGGATTTCCTGTTTGTGGCTGGAGACGGGAACTGCACCACTGAGCCACAGCTGGACAGGAACCATCGCGGCTGTGCAGACTGCTAGAGGCACACAGTCTGGTGGATGAGTGGAAGACTCTACACCCAGCGGACAAGCGTTTTACCTGGGCCCACTGTAAGGACAATGCCCTGTCTCTGGCCCGTCTGGACAGACTGTACTGTCTGAGACAACACTTCAGTGCCTGTAGATTGGCTTATATCTATCCTGTGGGCAACTCAGACCATAGTCTTGTTGTTTGTAATGTATCTATATGCAATATAAAGGTTAAAAGTGTGTATTGGCATTTTAATACTTTATTAGTTCAAGATTAAGTTTTTATGTCTGCTTTTAAAATGTTTTGGCAGTCTCACAGGAATTGTAAAGCATATTTTACCAGTCTGCAGAAGTGGTGGGATTTTGGGAAGGCGTAGATCCAACAGTTGTGTCAGCAGTACACTCGAGGTGTCACAGGGGACAGGGCCCGGCGTGTGAAAGACCTGGAGATGCAGGACGTAGATCTGCAGTCTGCAGCAAAGTCTACAGGAGAACGAGGGTGTTTACAGTCCCTCAAATCTAAAAGGTCAGCTTTGGCCAGCCTGCTGGGCACGTCTGTACAGAGGGTTCTGCTTCGCTCTCGTCACATGGAGCTCACCCAGATGGACGCCCCTTCCCAGTTTTTCTTTGGCCTGGAGAAGAGAAACGGCCAGTGGAAGATCAGTCAGTCTCTGCGGACGGAGAGTGGCAGCCTGTTCACAGATTCCTCCAACATCAGGACTCATGCCTCTGCCTTCTACGGAAAGCTGTTTGCGTCAGAGTTATGTGAAGGACTCAAAAGAGACTTAAGTTTTTTTGATGCTTTGCCTCAGGTCAGTGGTGAGAGGAACCACTGTCTGGAGGCCCCTCTGATCCTGGCTGAGCTGACGACTGCTGTGGGGAGCCTGCACATGGTGGCCATTTTGAAGTCGGCCAGCTTGGATCCAACTTTTGTTTTTTCTATAGGAAGAGGGTCATGTGACACATCAAACTTATTGCTAATTTCACAAGAAAAACAATGGTGTGCTTTGTTTTAATGTAACTTTATTCTTTCATGAGTTATTTACAAGTTTCTGACCACTTATAAAATGTGTTCAATGTGCTGCCCATTGTGTTGGATTGTCAATGCAACCCTCTTCTCCCACTCTTCACACACTGATAGCAACACCGCAGGAGAAATGCCAGCACAGGCTTCCAGTATCCGTAGTTTCAGGTGCTGCACATCTCATATCTTCACACCATAGACAATTGCCTTCAGATGACTCCAAAGATAGAAGTCTTTGGAGATAGGGAGACCTTGAGGGCCATTCAACTGGCCCACGATGACCAAATTCACTTTCCAGGAAACTGTTCATCTAGGAATGCTCGGACCTGACACCCATAATGTGGTGGTGCACCATCTTGCGGGAAAAACTCAGGGAACGTGCCAGCTTCAGTGCATAAAGAGGGAAACACATCATCGTGTAGCAATTTCAAATATTCGGTGACCTTGAGGTTTCCACTGATGAAGAATGGCCCCACTATCTTTGTACACCACATACCACACCATACCAACACTTTTTTGTTGAAACAGTCTTGGAGGGATCTATCCAATGTGGGTTAGTTTCAGACTTCACCATTCACATAAAAGTTTGCCTCATCACTGAACAAAATCTTCTGCGTGAACTGAGGGTCTTGTTCCAATTTTTTGTTTTGCCTATTCTGCAAATTCTGTGTGCCAATCTGGGTTATCCTCGTTGAGATGCTGCAGTAGCTGGAGTTTGTAAGGGTGCCATTTGTGAGTAGCCAATATCCGCCGAAGGGATGTTTGACTAATGCCACTCTCCAGTGAAATGCGGCGAGTGCTATGCTGTGGGCTCTTGCTGAATGAAGCTAGGACAGCCACTGACGTTTCTTCATTCGTGACAGTTTTCATGCATCCACATTTTGGCAAATCCAACACTGAACCAGTTTCACGAAACTTAGCAAGCAGTTTGCTAACTGTAGCATGGGAGATGGGTGTCTTGCATTGAAATCTGCTGCAATGACCCGGTTACTGCGTTCTGCTTCTCACATGTTAACCTCTTCGATATGTCAATGGCTGTGAACAAAGATAAACCTTTTTGGGTTGCCTAATATCATAAATACTCCAACACAGCGAGGCTGGTGCTGTGGAGTCTGCAGGTTTCCCCTTGGGTTTCCCAAGTGACAAGCAAGTTCTGTTTGGAAATGTCTTTATTAGCACCTAGCTAACACGTAGCTGCAGCATGTCGCTGAAGTGGGGGAGCTCAGGGCTCCGCGTTCGATTTGAGGACACATCACGGAGGATTTATTTATTTTTGTTTGCTGCTTGTATAAGTGAGGCACGCAGGATGGTGTGTGAGGAGGACAGAAGATCTTAGGAGGGCACTGCAGGAAGTTTTGTTTTGCTTGAGAAGAGCCGTGGGAAAACTATGAGCTCTTTGCCACGGACTGAATCGATGATTGAGCATCCTTTGGAATCTGTTGCCTTTCCCCCTCACCTGCGATAGAAAAGTAAAATGCACAGAAAGCAAAACTCAATTTTTTCTCATAGCAACTTCAAGATTCAGCAAGCTTGAATTCTCTTTGACAAGCCTCTCTCCCTCTGCCTCCAAGTCTGATCAGCAGCAGATCATCAAGCATTTAATCCTGTAAATAAAGCTTTTTACTAACCTTTTACTTGGTTCAATTTACATTGCATTATGACATTAAAAATAACCTCATATAATAAGAGTTGTTTAATAACTTGTAGAAAATATTGGTAACACTTTATGATAAGTGCACACTATTAAGTATTAGTAATGTATTAGTTAAGCATTAGTTAATATTTAATTACTCATTTCTAAGCCATTTACAATGCATTTATCATTATTAGTTAATCATTTATAAGCTTCATTATAAAGGCTTTATTGAGGATGAATAAGCTAATGTGTAACATAATTAATTAATGATGTTTTCATATTATATACAGAGAATCAACTTCAAAATACTCCTCATCACATTTAGAGCACTTCTGGCCCCACCATACATATCTGACCTCCTCCATGTTTCTACTCCTGCCCACTCACTCCGCTCCTCCTCCACTCTCCAGCTCTCTGTGCCCCCTGCCCGTCTTGTCACCATGGGGAATCGAGCATTTAGCAGATCTGCCCCCCACCTTTGGAACTCTCTCCCCTCCACTCCATAGACACTCTTCCACTCTTCAAATCCAGACTCAAAACTCACCTGTTCAGACAATCTTACATTACCTAGTTACTCCCTCCATCTCAATATTGTCCTTGTTTGGTTTTATTCTGTGTTGTTGTTGTTTTTAAATTGTTTTTATTTGTCTTGCTGTACAGTGTCCTTGGGTGTTTTGAAAGGCGCTTTTAAATAAAATGCATTATTATTATTATTATTCTATAAATCATTGAGTAAGAATTTATAAACTCTGCTCTGCATCAGTTATAAACCAGGAGAAAAGATCATGAAGACATCTTGTCCCTGTGATCACCCTTCATGTCCGGATTGGTTCCTCAGTGATTAGTGACAAATGGCGGGCCTATCGTGTACTACCAGCTCTAGGGTATGAACACCACACTGTTAACCACAGCAGGTGGTATGTGGATCCCAACACTGGTGCCCATACCCAGCATTTGGAGAGAGCCTGGAGGTCTTACACGGAGCAAATCTGGAGACTGGACAGGAATGATTGCTTACTTTCAGAACACTTGACTGTCATAGAATGGAATGATTGGCTTGCAAAAAAACACAAAAATGGTGCACTGGGGAGATTGATTAATGACATTTCAAGAAAAAACAGATTATTATACAAATTGTTAGTCATACTGCTGCTACTGCTTTTTTTATCCTTATGACAATGAATTACAAATGCATTACAGCATACTGTACGTGTCTTTGCACTTTATATGAAGTTATATAGTATGTATCCAGCATTGTTTAGTATTATTTCGATGAAGTTCTCATTGAAGTTCTTTTTTCCACTAAGTTACTATACTATATATTAATTTTTGTAATTTTAACATTTGTGTGTCAGTATTTTAGTATTGAGGCTGAGACCAATGCACAAACATTCAGTTATGCTACAGTCATTGATTAGTTTATATTTTTGTTATTATGTTATGTTAAATCTACATAGCAGTTTTGTGATTTTCTGGATTGCATTTAAAATAATACAGTGCATTCTGTATCTCTCTGTTGTGTCATTTATTGTTTGTTATACTGTTTTGGGAGAATCATGTGTTTAGATTAATTACTAAAAATTTTTTCACGTATATAATTAGGTATATTTAGTCCCCACTTTAGATGAGCTCACTCAAAATACTTAACAGGTAGGGAATGCTTTGTAAAGTCCCATATTAGTTTACTAAGGTATTTATAAGAATTTATAGATAGTCTATTCAAAAAGAAGTTGGTTAATTGTGAGTCACAGCTTTGGCAGTCCTAAGTGCCAATTACGAAAGCATTGCAAGACAACTGTTAAGATTCAATAACTGACTGATTTAGTCATGAGATACGACATTTATAAAACAATAAGGAAGACAATACCTATTGTAATACATGCATCATTTATAGCATTATATATGGTATGTTAACCATTTACTTACACTTTACTAATGCGCTTGTAAATTACTAAATACCCTGAAATTACTGCTTTATAACTGATGCAGAGCAGAGTTTATAAATTCTTACTGAATGATTTATAGAATATGAAAACATCATTAATTAATTATGTTACACATTAGTTTATTCATCCTCAATAAAGCATTTATAACAAAGCTTTTAAACGATTAACTAATAATGATTAACGCGTTGTAAATGGCTTAGAAATGAGTAATTAAGTATTAACAGAATCAGGGAGGAGCAAAGTTTAAGGTCATTTGTTTTGTGGGAAAAATATTTAAGTTGATGGCATAAAATGAACAGACAAAGTATTGCAGATTATTCAACCCCTCATGTTTAATAGGAGGCACTTGAAAAACACATAACAGTTTATTGACCATTATCTGCTTCAACATTGTGGTGAGTCTTACAGGCATAGAGGGAATGGCAAAGGTAGTTTTAGTAACACTGCGTGCCAACAAAAGCTTCATCATGTCTGGAAATTAAACTTTGAGTTGCTGCAGGAGGGTTTAAGAAGAGTCCTAACTTGCACTAAGAACTCGTTTGGAGATGCACAGTTTAGTGGAAAAGGAGCATTTCTGTTTGTTTGCGTGTGTATGCACGTGTGTGGGTGATGTGGTGTAGTGTAGTTTTAAAACGTAGTTACTCAACATTCATTTAATTTTACTTTATAGTATTGAAAGTGACATGTTTTTGAGCATACTGACATCCAAACTAATGGGTGACAATGCAGTCAGACAGGGCAGACCCACATCACAGCCTCTTAATATTCTCTTTAAACAAACATTTACTGTACATCTGTTATTCTGATCATTTTAGAGTGAAACATGTGTCTCATATGTCTTCTGACTACAAGTGACCATTTAGAGAAAGTAGGTTAAATTTCCACATGAGGAATTAATTGTGTCACCAAATGAGCAAATGCACAAGTTGGTTGTTTTATTTAAACATGCTTTTGTTTTGTATAATATATTGGATAAAAAAAATCAAATAAACAAACACGTGCCAATTTAAAAAGCAAAGGACAGATGTAGGTTTCTGGACCTATTTCTTCACACAATATACGTATAACAAAATAAAGGTTGACTCAGTTCACAACTAAATTGGTCAAGTTTTGAGGTTTTTGAAGAGATGCTGCTGTCCTTGAACACAAGTGGATCCCCTCTGATCATGTTCTAAAAATAAGCACAAAACAAAATGCAAGCTTAATAATTATTAAATTGCACACAGAGTTTAACTATTCTTCTTCTTGGTTGAATTACATTTAATTATATTCTAATGAGGTTTTTTAAAAATGCTTACCTGTGTGTTTTCTGACCAGATGTCTGAGACCGTTTTCCCATTACCAGTGTGTCAATATCTGGTTTTAAGTCTAGTGCTGAGGCAATCTGCAGAACAGCATGGAGGCTGTCATCAGTGAGGAGTGGTCTGTGCTTGGTTTTTATTCAGATTAATTATGTAAAACATCTGTTTGCACTGTTTGCCCCCCAAACATGGACAGAACACAGGAAGCATGAAGTCGAAGCTGTGGCATCAAACCAGGGGGCAGCAGACCAGGGTTGCCAACCGTCCCTTAAAAAACGGAATCGTCCTTTATTTAGAAAAAATGTTACACGTTCCGTATTGAACTGATAAGGAACGCTATTTGTTCCGTATTTTCGAGAGAATTAAATATTCCTCACAAAATAAATCAATGTCATGTAAATGGACGGCAATCTTGTCACTCTGTTTATTCTTTTTCTTTTTTTTTTGTTTTGGTCACCAATGAGATAACAATACACTCGAAGGGGGTGGATCAATAAACGTGTCGTATCAGCTCATTGGTCAAGGTGGGCCACTGTTACTGGAAACACAGGACAGCTTCAACAAAGCAGCACATGGATGTTGCCGGCTTAGACTCCGAGCACTTTTTTGACGACAATGAGGCTCCCACAAGCAGTAATGCTACGACACCCCCCAAAAAGAAGAAAAGACGATTACAAAAAAACAGACAAGAGTGGGAAAAAGACCACACGTGGTTGGCTAAGCACAACCAGTATTTGTTGAGGAAAGATTTTGAATTTTTTTTTCCACTGAATAAATTGTGGAATAATTGTTTTATGTGCATTTGTTTTACACATGCATTAAATTTAAGTTGATTAAACATCCTGAGTTGGGGAAAAAAAAACACCGAGTGGGTTGATGTGGATGTGTGCGGGGGTAGTGTGCATGTGTGTGGGGGGTGTTCCTTATTTTTTTTACAGGGAGTTGGCAACCCTAGGATAAAAGTCCTGGACCACAGCAACCTGAAACTTCCATCTCAGGCCACTGTCACTTTGAAGCTTAATTACATTACATACAATTTTGCTCCGAATGAGAAGCTCAACGGCTGTCTGTTGTTTTTCGAGTAGTGCGCATACGTTGTAGCCCCCCCCCCTCCCTCTTCTTCCTTTTCCCTCAATGGAAGAAACGCCTTTGTGAATTGCGTAGTTTTGTTTACTATTGGCATCGCTGGAGTTTTTTGTGGAACTACTACAACTTTGTTTGTTCAAACATCTCTGAGTCATCAATGGTAAGTCTGTTTATTGTTACTCAGTACAAGTGCTGCTAGTGCTAAAATGCTAGCTAGCGTGGATCACTGAAGCCGTATGCTGCACACTGCAGTAAGTAAGTAAATAACATAAAGAAACAATTTAGGAGCGCTTGTTTTAGTTGCTCCTGTTTTTAATTTGACATCGTTCATCTTGTCTTCAACTCTTTCTCTTACTCTTTCGTTTGTTTAGACACCCAAAAAACCCACCCCCCTCAACGTAGACAGCACACTCTGTTGCGCTGTGTGTTGCGTTTATTTGCATCTCTAAAGTTTGCTTAGATACACAGTTATGATCGCGTTTGTCAATCGTGGTATTTTATTTTAAAGAATTGCTATTATTTTTGACCGGATTGTCTCGTGTGTCCTGGTGTTATTTCCTGACAGAATTAATGTGGAACGCTCGCGCAAAAAATAGACCAGATGCCAAAATGATAACTTAACAGCTCCATGTCTGGCGTGAACTACATCATATAGGTTAACATGTTAACACCGAATGGAAGCGGTCTCGGTTCCACTCAGCTTTGCAGCACTTCCGCGTGCAGTATTACTGAGGTCTAAGCAAACTACGTAGTACGTACAGAAATATGATTGACAATCTAGTAGCCAATAGATCAAAAAATGGGTTAGTTATCTGTTGGCTACTTTATTTCAAGCCCCACCAGGTCTATGATTTATGAATATTACAACTTTTACTTTTGGACACCATGAGTACAAGACTGCTACAAGTCGATACAATGATTTAAAAGTAAATTTGACATCTAAATTTGCTACAAAATCCTATTTACCACCTTTAACTCCATCTGAAGGTGTGCTCGGTTATGTCACACAACACGGTCACACAGCCACTTTGGATCTGACAGTTCAGACAAGGGCTTTCCTTTACTCTGCATAAAAAGAGCAATGTCCTCCCTGAGCTAAAAAAATTGCTTAAAGACTTTACTCCTATTCAGCCACTTCACTTCTGTATGGTATGGCACATCCCCGTGCACCGAGCCCATCTCCTGCAAAAACAGCTGGAACTGACGGTGATTCAGGCCCTGCGCCCGAATGAAGTTCACTGCTTTCGTAACTGTGGTTACTATGTCATCCATCCCCAGCACCTTCCCCACACAAAGCTTCTTGATGGATAATGCAATGATAGGTTATCAGAGACGTATGACAGTTCATTTTTTGCATTTTGCTTTTCATTAGTCCAACCAAGCCCACTTTTTCTCCACACATTGCCAGTGCACCGTCTGTAGTTAATCCCACCAAGTTTTCCCAGGGCAATACATTTTTACTTACAGACTTCTCCACTGTCGTGGTCCCACGCATTGCAGCTGCATCCAACAGCTCCTCGGTGACAGAAAGATCCGGCTTCACGCCTCTAATAAAAATTGATAACTGTCTGCGCTGTATCCGTGTTATCTGTGCTTTCATTAACAGCTAATGAAAAAGCAGGGTAGCTGCGTGTCTCCTTGGCCAGCTGTGTTGCAAGATTTTCCGCTAGTTCCTTAACTTGGTCCGTGATGGTGTTTCTTGATAAACTGACATTTTTAAAAATCTATAACTGGTCGGGACACACCTGCTCACAGACCTTCAGCGTGCACTGCTTCAAAAATGCTCCTTCCGAAAAAGACTTGGAAGCTTTGGCAATTTCTTCAGCCACAATAAAGCTTGCTTTAACTTACACATTGCTTTTGGCTGTGGATTTCGTGAACAGACTCTGTTGCAATCACAGTTTGCCTTTTAATTCTTGGGCAATTTCTTGCTTTTCTTGAAGGCTAGCTTTGCTGTACTTAGCTCCGTGTTTAGTGTCAAAATGCAGATGTAGATTGTACTCTTTGACAACTGACACCGCCTTTGGACACAAAAGACACATCGGTGTTTCTCCTTGAAGCACAAACAAGTATTCGCCTTCCGTCTGCATCAACTTTTCTCTTCTTGGACATTTTGAAATAATTGAATTTCTCAATTCATTGATATGGAAACACTGCTGTGTAGTGGCACTGAGCCATCACTTCGCGGGTATCATAGTCGATAGGCATTATTGGAAATGTAGTTTTTGGTCAAAGCACTCTTTAGCACTATTTATTTTTAGACACTCAGACGTTTTAAGCTCTTGTGGGCCACATAAAATGATGTGGCGGGCTAAATTTAGCCCATGGGCCTTGAGATTGACACGTGGTGTAGATGATTGGAATAGTTCCAGCAGACACAGGCAGAACAGTGATATCCGTGACAAAAGTGCAAAATCCAAAAAGCTTCACACAGTGGAAGGAAAAAGACAAACATTAAGCTATGGTCAAACACTATGATTATTAAAAACTGCTATGCAGAACATAAGGCCTAGAGTCACCCAGTAGGTACAATGGTCTAGCATTGAATGCTTGTCCAGCCCTGCTTCTTAAGCTGTCAGCCGTGATTGGAGCTTGAGTGACCAGAGGTGTGTCTGCTGGTAGATGAGCCCTCTTTAATGGAGAAGTGGTCTCCATTCCGGGATCTGTTCCAGAAAGCAGGTTATGTGGCATAACCAGATAAGTTTGAGGGTAGGTTAGATAACCTCAATTTTCATTTAAAAAAACTGAGGAATCTTTCAAGGTATGTTAGTAACCATAGTAACTTAATCTTTGAACATAACCTGCTTATGTTCCAGGTAGATTTGTTTCAGAGAGGGTTTTGAACATGGCATGCCTTTTTGATGATGATCCTCTGCAGTGTTTGGACTTTAAATGGAATACAATTTCCAATGTTACAACACCATTATCATCACTGAACATAAAATGCAGTGCATTAGGCCTACTATAAATCGATAAAACAAACTACATGATGTGACTAGACACACAGAAACAGAGTTATATGGAGGCTGGATCAGCTAACAGGCTGCACGCTGTAGTCTAGCGGGTGTGCACTTGGCTCTCCTGCAGAGGACTGTGGTTTGATCCCTGGTGCTGACAGGTCATGTGTTGAAAAAGAATCAGTTTTGTTGCAAAGTTTTATTTGTATAATTCAATGAATTTGTTTTTTTGTTTTTTTTTTGCAATTTGCAATGTTCTTGTGTTTCATCTTGACTTGGTACAGAGGTCTTCTGGCTCCAGAAGAATTGCATCTGATTAAACAAGGAGTCAATATATGTCTAAGTCAATTTACAATATTATTGTACCCCTAACATATTAGTGGCAAAAGAGATTAATTTTTAAAAGGGTATTCAAAATACCGAAAAACATTTTAAATTAGATATATCCTCCAGCACCCCACAACTTAAGTAAGAATAACGGGTGGAAAATGAATAATTAAAATTAAATTTGATTTATTTTAATGAAATTAAAAAAAGAGAATTGAGAGTTATGATATCTGACAGACGTTTACTCTGTTATCTTTTGCGAACATTCTCTCTTTTGCTGCTGCAGGTGTTTTGCTTTTCTTTATAATTGCCTCCGCCAAGGAGGTAATGTTTTCATCGCGGTTTGTCTGTCTGTCTGTTAGCAGGATAACTCAAAAGCATATGGATGGATTTTGATGAAATTTTCAGGAAAGGTCAGAACAATCGATTAGATTTTGGGGGCGATCAGGATTACCGTCTGGATACAGGAATTTTTTAAGGATACGGACATAGTACTTTCTACAATTTGTCCACTTGGTGGAGGTCTTTGCTTTCTGAGTGCTTTTCTAGTAATTGGATTGAATTCTTCATAAGCCAGCATTAAGACTTCCAACTCTGCTTCTGAAAAATATGCTGCCCATTTGTTTTCCCCTTCACTTTCCATTGTGACTCATGAATTTGGTGATTCATTGAGAGGGTCTTTATGTATTCAGGGTGCAAGCTCACAAACTCTGGTTAACAAGGAGTAGGTTGATTAACCAGATTCTTATTAGGTGTTCTGGAACCAACATAGGCTGTGTCCAAATTCAGGGTCTGCATACTACTGAGAGTCCCTCCTAACCGGTCTAATGAGGACTTTATTTCAAGCCCCACCAGGTCTATCATTTATGAATATTATAACTGTTCCTTTTGGAAACCATAAGTACAAGACCGCTACAAGATAATAAAATGATTTTAAAGTACATCTAAACTTGCTACAAAATCCTCTTTACCACCTTTAAGCCCTGGTCACAATGACCCATACGAACTGCTGGAAACACCCTACAAACGATTTTTGGACAATTTCCTGCAACCCCTCTCAGAATTTATTGTTCGTGGCCCACTCGGAAGTTCCCTCTGCATTTGGCTGCCGGCTGAATGCCTTCTAAACAGTCCATGCACAGTGCATGATTATCAAGGACTGAATTTTTTTTTTTTTTAGTTTATTTACTTCAAAAGTGTAGAGGACTGTATGCTCTTACAAGTATATAAAATAAACAGCAACAAAATAGTGTTTCCAGAAAATTACTCTTATTTTTCATGATGCCTGGGGCAACACAACTCAGCAAAGGTGTTACAGTCCCTTCCAACTGGCAGTCCAGCTCATGTCAAGGTGCCCCTCTGTATCTATTCTTGCAACCACCAGCATTGCCATCTTCTTTCCAGGTCCAACGGGTAGATCTTTGTCTTACAGCTCCAGCTGTAGACTTCTTTACCAGAAGCCAGTTAATTCCAATATGATGGCACCTGTGTTTTGCTCAGCCGCTGCTAGTGTGCGTCTTGGAAATCTGTGGTGCTGTTTTTCTATGTGCTGCTGTTCTAATTTGGTTTTAATGTTTTTAGCTACTTTAGTTGATTGAGATTGATTTAGATGATTGTCAGGGCCACTGCTAGGCTTTTTTTTAAAACTAAGTTGGTCAAGCCCCCCCCCACACACACACACAAAGACAAATGGTAGTTAGACTTTTGCTATTTTCAAACTGAAAATACTTATGGAAAAAATATATTGCACAAAAACAAAACTGCAAAAACAGCAGCAATATAAGAAATATGGACATTGTGTGTAAACCTCTCTTAAGAGCAGCAGTACAAAAACATATTACAACAGTTGTAGGCGCCAAAATTTAACTGTCATGATCAGGTTTGTAGTGAACTCCAAAAGTTACCCAGACTTCAGACCAACACAGATTTAGAGGTAAAAACAAGTTAGGGATTATTTTGATACCAATGTTGACAACTGGTAGAACACGGTGACAGTGTAGATGAATGTGCAGGTGGAAACTGGAGAACTGGATCCAAGGATCTCATGAGAAGCTCCAGTGAAAAAAAATAAAAAAATAAAAAAATTAAGCAGACTTGAAGGATGGATAGAATCCTGACCTAAAATGAGGCCAACAAGAAAACAATTAGTCATAAATACTAAACTAAAAGGCAATCAATTTAACAACCAGTTAAATTAAACAATGAAACAATGCAAAGTAACTGATATTCAAAAGGAATAACAAATAAAGTATATACATATGAAAAAGGTTTGAAACTTCACAAATTCAAACTAAGTAAAACAAATATACTTAAATTTTATCTCATTAGCATAAAGCTAAGAGTCAGTCCATATTTAAATGGAAAAAAATCAAATGTTGCACAACAAAATGGTGGTGTTAAACCCAATCCATACAACACTACTAAAAACAATTGGTAGTGTGATCAAATCCAAGTACAGCCAGAATGGTAAAATCAAGAAAACGGAGGATTACTGATAGTAAAACCAAAGTAAACCATTCGGCTCTAATATCAAATTAAATAAATACCAAGCACAAAAAAACATTCCAAGCCATGCTGACCATGTGCTTTAATGTTAATTGCTTGGTTTCTACTATAGAGCACCAGTGGGGGGAAACAATATGTTTGACTCACCGGTGAGTTGAGGGATGTCAAAATACACAGTTGAAGCCAGGGTTCATGGGACAGGAATCTAATATTATTATTATTATCATCATCATCATCAACTCAATTTTATTCATCTCACAATGGAGAAATTCACTTCAGCATTTGGCCCATCCCAAGGGAGCAGGGGGCTGCCTGTGTCACAGGGCCCGGGAGGCAGTTTGGGATTCAGCATCTTGCCCAAGGATGCATCGACACATGGCTTGTTCGGGTCGGGGATCAAGCCTCCAACCTCTCGATCCGAGGAACCTCCTTCCCCTTTCGACCAAGGCTGCCCCATCTATGAGGGTATGACTGGATTAATGAAAGTAATTTAACAAAACTTAAATTGAAGAAGCTGATCTGAAAACTCACCAGGCCAAAGCCTTCCCAATTTCCACTCCCAGTTTACCATGAACAGGTGTTTGTAGTGTAGTTTGTTTCTTTCTTAGGTTGAACTTTAACATAAGCAAACCACAGCAATGAGCAGCAGCAGGTGGTAATCAGCAGCAGACCAGCAGCTGCTAATTAACAGGGGAGCTAAGCATTAAAGGGACAACCCACAAACTCAGAGCACAGCTCATGAACCCTAGGACATGTGGGTTACAACAACAAGGCCACTTAGTTGTTCTTGTCCCATTGTTGATCTTAGATATATTTTAATCAGTTTCAGTTTGGATAAACTGCGCTTAGCAGAAGCAACTGTAACTGGAAGAGTCAAAGAAATTCTTAGAGCACTACAGAGATTTGGATACACTTCTTGCAGGTCATTGTCATGAAGAAAATTCTGCATCTCCATGGTAGTTGTCTGAGATGGCAGTTGAGGGAGATTGATTATCTCCTGCATCATCTCCAGTCCATCAACATCAGCTTCATCTTTATTTGTGAGAGATCTCTCCAGATTGATGCAGTGTTTGCGCAAGTTCTCCTTTGATATCTCACATTCTTTCTCAATGAAGGGCTCGTCAGGAGCTTCATAGCCAAACTGTGTTTTTGTGCTTCTCAGCCTCTTCTGTTTGAGCTCAGGTTTGATGTTTAGAGCCTCACACATCTCTTTGGCAGTTGCAATGGCTTCAGAAAACCCAGACTGCCTGTACTTCATGGGGGAGGCTTTTGCAGTCTCAATGAGCATGCAGGCAATGTCAAGCTGCAATGATGATGACTGCAGCAGCTTGTTTACCTGGTTTGTGATGGAAAGAACTTCAGCCCAAACATTGGTACAGATCAGAAATCTGAATGAGCCAACCTCTAATGCCAGACTGTGAGCTTCTGACCTTGCAGTGGGTTCAGTGACAGCTTGTCTTCCAAAAGAGCTTCTCTGACTTCTCTAACTTGATTTCTGACAGCTGTAACACTCTGAATCCTACTCTCCCATCGTACATCACTGCATGACTTCAGCGTCAACTTCACATGTTTGAGTAAGATGTCCCACTGCTGTATGGCTGCTGACAAAAACCAAAACAGCCTCTGAATGAATCCAAAATAGCAACTTGCATCCGTGGATGACTTGGCAGCATCTGGTATAATGAGATTCATTGTATGTGAAGCACAAGGGACAAACACTGCTCTTGAATTCTCTTGTAGCAGTCTGGCCTGCACACCTTGCCTCTGTCCTTTCATATTGGCTCCATTATTATATGATTGTCCTCTGCAATTGTTGAAGGAAATGTTGAGTTTGTCAAGAATAGTATTTGAGAGATTGAGGCCAGTTGTTTCCACCACATTCATATTGCCAAGAAAGTATTCTTTGATGTCTGGTTTAGGTGTCAGTTCAACAATGCGCACAACAAGAGACATTTGTTTCTTGTGACTGATGTCTGGGGTGCAGTCAAGGATAATGGCATAATATTTTGCTTCTTGAATTTTTCTCGAAATGGTTTGAACTGTTTGTGAGGAGATAATCTCTATATTTTATTTTGATTATGCTGTCCAAGATAGTGTGTTCTGGAAACCTCATCTGTAACTCTGGCCACATGTGCCTCTGTAACTGGATCGAATTCAGCCAGCAGGTCCACCCATTTCAAAAATTTCCGATTGTCTTGTTCATATAGCTTTTGTGAAGAGCCTCTAAAGGGCAAATTTCTCACAGCTAGAGACCGGGTTATTAAAAACAAATGTTGGAGGACATCTCGCCATCTTTTCTTCTCTGCCTCAAGTAAGGCCAGCTCCTGCTGGTCTATAGCTAGATTCTTTCTCAGTCGCATTTCCAGTCCCTTCCATTTTAACATACACTCGGTATGGTCTGGGCTTCATGGCCCCTCAAGCAACTGTTAGTGTTAGACCAGTCACCATAGCCTTTTTTCTGTGAGCTTGATACTCTTTGGCCCAAACAGCTTGCATGCAAAACAGAACACAGCATTGTTTTTTGGAGAGTACACAGGCCAGCTTCTTTTGATTTTTTTCTCTATTTGAAAGGGATTTCAAATTGGAGGTTTTTGTAAAATGTCCTTCCATCTGAGCCCTTAGGAAATGGAAATTCTGCTGGAATTTTGAATGGTCCCCTTCTTACAATTTCTACCCTGACATGTAGGCTGGCCAAAGGGCGGGATCTGTTGGAGATGGTACAACTATCTCTTCATTACCTCCTGGAAGGTTTTCAGTTATGGGTATGGGTACAGTACCTTCGGATACAACAGCTGTGTGTTGTGTCGGTGTAATAGCACCTGAGAGTTCATCACAACTTTGTGCTGTGCCTTCAGACACAGTAGAAGGCTGTTGGAGTTGTTCAGGATGCTGGGGTTGTTGCCTAATTGTTCAAGTGCTTGTGGTTTGTTTGCTCATTATCTGACTCTTCCTCCTGGTTGTGTGTTGCTCCCTGAACATATTTAATCATTGACCCTGTGAATGCTTTTGAAAAGCAAAAAAATGTGATTAGGAAAAGCTAAATAAAACTAAAAATACATTTAAATTTTCTAATGACACTTTTTTTTTTACAATGGGATAAAAAAGTCACTCAAAATATGATGCATCATCAGTCAGCAGTTTATCTGTAATGCTCTTTATTTCATGGCTACCCAGTTACTATTAAAGTATATTAAACTATGTTATATAATGGAACATAGACAAAGCCTTACATATTTAAAATCCAATTATACACAGAAAACAAAACAAAGGTTTTGTTCTAATATCTTTCTATGGACTTCTCAGAGGTGATTCAACATCCTTTTTTGTTCCTGAAATAATCTCTTATACGAGTGTCAATGTTACAAAAGTGAAAATAAGAATATGGAATGAAATAATTATAGTAATTATGCTATTTCTGTATTAGGAAGTCAATTTACAGATTTAACGATATGGATTTTTCTGTAATTCATCTATCACGCCCTAGTTCTAAATTTGAGAAGTTTCATGACTTTCTAGAAAATTGAAAAGATGCTCTTTACAGATGCTGATATTTTGTCTGTCAGATCTTTTTAATCATTCAGAAGTAGACATAATATTTATTTAATTAGCAGTATGACTAAAACGTGTTAGATAGTTGGGGTTGACAAAATTATTCAGCATTGATGCAGCTATGGCAGAGGATCCACACATTCAGTACAGCAATAATTTAATCTGTCTGTGTTTGCTATTCATAAAAAAGGTGTTACGACCCATTTAGAGGTGGCCAGATCATAACATGGGGGAGTGGGATCCATCCTCTGCTGACCTCAAGCAACCACACATGACTTTTTACTTTAACAAAGATAATTTATTTACAATTCAAATGGAAAAACTTAGTTTTTAATTATACTGGGCAAAAAGGAGTTGGACAAACTTCAGGGTGAACCAAGGCCTAAAACAACAAACAAAAGGAACTATCTGGGGATAAATTAATCTTACCTGCTGTAAATAAATAAACCAAATGACAATTACTTACCTCCCTAATTAAAAACACAGGAGAAAACTGGATCAAAACAAAAGGCAGTTCACCCCTACAAAACTCCTTGATTAATTTTTAAACTATTCACAACTCTCACAGACAACACAGATAAGGGTGTGGCAGGTTGGCATCAGCCAAGGAATGGACCCCTCCGACACCCGCAGCAGCCTCCATATATACGCGTCACCTCTCGAACCAATCAGCAGACGCATCCAGGGATGGCTAATTGCGGGCGGGCACCTGCACACTAAAACCACATGTTAACAAAACAACATACAGGTAAACATTACAACCTCAGTCATAACACCCCCTTTCCCAAGAATTAAACATACCCCTACAAATGTTTAATTCATTTAGGAACTCTAGCTTATACTAGTCTGGATAATGCGTCAGCCAGTATATTATACATACCCTTTTTGTCATTGATCTGCAAGTTAAAATCTTGCAGCAGCAAGGACCATCGCATCAGTCTCTTATTGGAATTTTGCATGATGGAAGGAAATACCAATGGGTTGTGATCTGTAAATACTTGAACAGGTTGAAAACTGGAGCCAACATAAACTTCAAAGTGTTGTAACGCAAGTAACAAGGCTAAGGCTTCCTTTTTGATCGTGCTGTAATGAAGCTGATGTTTGTTAAACTTTTTGGAAAAGTAGCAGACGGGATGATCAACACCCTGCTTATCTTCTTGAAGAAGAACCGCTCCTCAGCGCATACTAGCATCCACCTCAAGCTTAAATGGACACTCAAAATTCGGAGCAGCTAACACTGGGGCACTGCACAACAAAACTTTGGCTGACTCAAATGCAACCTGACAAGTTGAAGACCAAACTAACGTCTTCCGAGGACTCACAATCAAACAGTTAGAGAGCTGACCACATCAGAAAAATTTCTGCAAAACCCTCGATAAAAACCACACATTCCCAGGAATCTATGCAGCTCTCATTTGGTCTGCGGAACAGGAAACTGAATAATTGCTTGCACTTTTGCAACGGGGCGAACATGACCTTGGTCGACTTGTTTTCCTAAATAAGTTATTGTGGCCTTTCCGAACTCACACTTAGCGAGATTTAAAGTTAAGGACGCATGACTGAAACGGTCAAACACCTCTGACAAGGTTCCCAGATACTCCGACCAAGTAGTGGAATAAATTACCACATCATCTAAATAGGTTTCACAATTTCTCACCCCAAATAGTACTTCTTTCATTAAACGTTGGAATCTTGCCGTCGCATTATGCAACCCAAACAGCATGATGGTATATTGGAGGAAATGATCTGGAGATATGAAGGCCGGTATTTCTGAAGCCCTGTTAACGGGACTTGCCAGTACCCTTTTAACAGGTCCAGCTTTGTAACAAACTTTGCGGGACCAACCCGATCAATGCAGTCCTCCATCCTCGGAAGAGGAAAAGAGTCGGGTTTGGTGACAGTGTTAACCTTTCTGTAATCAGTGCAGAAGCGCGCAGCACTATCAGGTTTGGGTACCAGGATGCAGGGCGAGCTCTACGAGCTGTTACTGGGCTTCGCCAAGCCATGTTCAACCAGATATTGTACTTCTTGTTGCATTTCTTACTACTTCTTTACTTACTTCTTGTTGTCACTTTTTTGCCACTTGTTATGATGCGTAACCATGGCAACAAGAGACTTGTTTACAAGAAAGAGCAGCTAACTGACATTTCTAAGGCTGAAATAATCCTCAAATTGAAACTCTGGATCCCTGATGAGCTCAAAAGAAGAAGACATGGATGCAGAGCAGGAGCACAGTGAAGAGAGAGAAAGAGGAAGTTTAAACCTTCACTTCCATCAGTCATACTGACAAATGTGAGATCTCTTTGCGAACAAAATGGATGAACTTGAAGCTCTGCTGAAGACCCAGCCAGAGTATCAGGAATGCAGCATCATGTGTTTTACTGAGACACGGCTAAAGGAACATATCCTGGACTCTGCATGGCTTTCAAACAATATGAGCAGACAGAGATTTGAAGAGCAGCAGCAAAAGAAGAGGAGTTTGTCAGCTGATCACATCTGCAGTCACCTGTTGGGGAAGCAGCATCAGAGCAAGTGACATGAAGAGGCTGAACAGATGGATAAGGAGGGCTGATTCTGTCATGGAGACTGAACTGGAGTCTCTTGAGTTGATTGTCCAAAGGAGGATGAAGAACATGGAAAACCCTCATCATCCTTCAGAACACAGTAACTCAACAACAGAGTGTCTTCAGTCAGAAGATTCTTCATAATCCGCTGCAGCACAGACCGCTACAGGAGATCCTTCCTGTCCACACCTAGAACCCTCTACAGGAGATCCTTCCTGTCCACACCTAGAACTCTCTATGGCTCCCTGAAAAAGAACTGAGCTACAACAACACTTGAATTTCCCGTCGGTGATTAATAAAGTATTTTTGATTTTGATTGATTTTTTGATTAAAATACGTTTTGTCGAATTAACCCGGTAAGCGTGCTGTTTGATGGGTTTTTGAACCTCCACATCAATATCATGACAGAGTACCAATATTTGATGCGGGTGGTCAGAAAAGAGCGACACATTCTAACCCTATTTTTGATTAGATTAATAATGTCCTTACGATCAGACTGATAGATGAGAAAGGAAAGAATCTAAGTTTCCCATCACTTCTGAGTTCCTTAACCGAGCCACAGGCATACAATCGCTTTTTTCTATTGAACCATCATCTGCTAGGAGATACTGTAAGGTTGGTGATGGAGCGCACACAGAAACAGGGCCAATAGGAATTTTCTCAGGTGCGCTGCTTTCTCTGTAAACATATTGCTTAAGCATGTTAACGTGACAAACCCTTAGTTTCCTTCTCTTATCAGGAGTTTTTATGACGTAGCTGGTGTCATTTATTTTCTGGTCCACTTCATAAGGTCCAGAAAACTGCGCATGCAAACTTGAGCCACTCAATGGGAGCAACACCAGAACCTTTTCATCTGCAGTGAAACTTCGGGTCACAGACAGGTTTTGACAGGTTCTCCTGGGCCAACTGACACGCATGAAAAAGACACTCTCTGAAATTACTAACATAATCCAACACTTCAATACTCAATGGGCTGCGACTCTGAAAGCCATTTCACTTTAAGCAGCCGCAAAGGACCCCGCAGTGTGTCCAAAAACCAAGTCTGTGGGACTGAAACCAATGGATTCTACGGTTTTTCTAACAGCAAACAACAAAAATGGAAGACCTTCATCCCAATTTTTACCTGATTCAAGACAGTATTTGTGCAGCATAGTTTTTAAGGTCTGGTGAAATCATTCCAGAGCACCTTGTGACTCTGGATGGTAAGGGCTGGATACCTGCTGTTTAATTTGGAGTGTTTTCAGAACTTGTGTGAACACCTTTAACATAAATTCGTCCCCTGGTTAGTTTGAACTACTTTCGATAAACCAAAAGTGGAGAAGAATTTTATGAGGGCTTTCACAACAGTCTAAGCTTTAATTGTGCGTAGTGGAATAGCCTCCGGGAAGTGGGTGGCAGCGCACATAACATTTCTTTGTTAATGTTTGAGTTTGGACTCAAATTCATGTCAGCAGGGATTATCTCAGAGACTTCACATCTTGACTCCTTAGGGGAGTCACTCTGCACGAAAGGATTACTTTCATCAAGTGTAGCCATAAATGATTCAGACAAATCAAAATTATTGCCCATTTTACGAGCCTGCGCTCACGTAATTGCACACGCAGGGAACATATCCAAATGGGGGGGCAACGGTCTCAGCAAAAGTAGACACAGCTAGGACATCAACCACTTCTGGTGGAGGAAACACCTGTCCAAAGGCTAAATCATTACCAAGAATGAAGGAGATTCACTCAATTGGTAATTGCGAACGTACGGCTACCTTAACCTGGCCCGACACAAACGGTGGGAACAGGTACACCATATGCAGAGGAGCTTTGATGATGCTCATTCTTATTCCCCACTCCAGGATATCTGAACCACATGAGGTTTGTTCAGATAAAGGCAGAACAGACTCTAGCAAGAAGGAATAATATGCACCTGTGTCTCTGAGGATTGTGACTGGCATGTTATCATTTTCTTCCCCAGTTAGCGAAACAAATCCCTGTGAAACAAAGGGTAAATTTTCCTGAAACAAATTCTGTGAAGATAACACATTTTTGTGCGTCTAAACAAACTCATCAGCCAAAAGCGCAACATCAGTTAAAAAAGAGAATTTCTGCTCATTTAAAGACTATAACACATTCCGGCACACACTTTTTAAACTCCTCCAACACAGTTAGGGTTCTCAATTCCTCAATAGTTTTTACCTTACATGAATTACACCATTTTATCACTTACCGATCAGAGCGAGACTCTGACCAAATGGTTGAAGCAGCTGGGGGAGCGGGTTTCCTCATTCCATGAATAAGTGGAGTGGATGCTGCATGTTCATAACTAAAAATAAAAGGAAATACATTAGCGAGAAAATTACTTTAATTACTGTGATGATCTATGTATGCCAGCAGTTATACCTCCAGACATCATTCTAAATGGTTTATTATGTCCATAAATGTGCTAATGTAGCATTAGCATGCAGTGCTAATCACACTATCATATAAAAAGCAATAATAGTCGCGCTAAAACAACAATCAAGTTTGAGCATTGTAATTTGACAATCATTTCATGATGATAAGTGTTGATGAGAAGACATAATTACCTATCCAACAACAATTGAGCCACCCTCAGAGTCACGTAATTTTCGCCATCGCTGAAAAGCAACACCAATGTTTACTCTGGTTTTTGATCTCTTTGTCCAAACGTCGTTTGTTTTCTAAAACTTCAAATGGGTTTTTTCTTTTCCAAATTTGTTACTTTGTCCTGAACCTGACGTGGAATCAGCCGGCGACTGACTCTCCTTTTGTGACATGCTATATCCGCTTATACCGCAACAGAGGTGTTCTGCAGAAAAATGTGTCAGTTTATTTGGAGCCCAGAAGTCAGATAAATGTGGAAGTCCGTATGAGGGGAGAGAATGTACAAAAATTCCATTCGGCATGAAAAATATTGGTAAATGTTTTTTGACAAATACAGGAGAACCACTTAATTTTTTTTTTAATCTTCACAGCATATTTTTATGTGTTAAAACATTTTTATAGTAACATTTGAGATTTAACATTTAACATTTTTAATGGGCATGAAAAAAAAAAAAACATGTTAAGCTAATTTGTTATGCAAAATGAGTATAGCAGCTTTAAATGTCTCAGACTCATCAGACCAGGCAACATTTTTTTGGCTTCAACTGTCCAATTTTGGTGGACAGACTGGCCCGTCTGGCACCAACAACCATGCCACACTTTGGAGTTCAGGGGATTGTCTTGACCAGGACCACACCCCTAAATGCATTCAAGCAACTGCCATGTGATTGGTTGATTTGACATGACTTGTGGAGATTGCGGTTTTTAGGACCCAAGTACAGGGAGCATATAATCAAAGCGAGCTTCAAAAATAAAACTTTTTTATGAAAATAAAGATAAAGCTGGCGGAGCAGCGAGACTTACATAAATGATGAGGTGAGAAATAAATCCAACAAGCATGTCCATAGAAATCAATAATAATCCCAGCACACTGGTGAACACAGCCGAAGCAACCTAAATACAAAAACCTGACCCAATTACAAACTCAAATCACCTGAGAGTGACATGGAGAACACTAGGAAATGAAACACACAGGAAGTAAACAGGAAGTGACTACAACTGAAACATCAAGGAACCTAACAAACGGAGGGAAAACGGGAAGTACAAATGTTGCCACAATAAAAGCAAAACTGGAAGTGTAGATAATGACAAAAAATAAAAGCTGAACCGAAAGACAGGAGAGAACAGAGAGGGACCAGGAGAAAAAACACAAAATCACAGGAGAACTCTGGAGGCACTACAAAAACTAATAAGACCCAAAACAAACCCCAAGACCTAACATGATTAGATAATTGCATTAAGGAGAAATTGAACAGGTGTTCCTAGTAATCCTTTAGGTGAGTGTAATTTTTCAATGAAATACTCTATTTTCATTCTACAACCCTCTAAACACCCAGTGGAAGCATTATTTTACTAAAAATATTTTTATGAAAATATTCCATATCCCACTTTTAATGATCAGATGAATGGTTCATGTTTGTTTTGTTTTATTGTTATTATTATTGTTTTGTTTTTTGCTAAGATAAATCTAGGTGCTAGGCAACAATTTTTGATTTGCAGGTGTTTTTTTCTGAGTTTTCTAAAAAAAACAACACAGCTTTTCCAAATTAAAAACTTCATAACGGCTCCTGTTCTGCAATGATAAACACCTAGATTTCACCGAGGCTCTAAATGGATGCCATGTACTTTTAGATCATTTATAGCACTTTATACTTACACAGATAAAGCCAACAGTTCAACATGTGCATCTTTAATTTTTATCAACGTTCCATATATCTTAACAAAGAAGGCCTTTATGAAGCTTTGACAAAAGGGGCCAATTTTTGTTAACAGATTAAATTTTGTTTGTTATCGATCAAGGAATGGCAGCAGTCAGATCTGTCAAATGCTGTTTGCTGAGTGCTGTCAGATGCCTGAACACATTTTTCAAACCAATTAAACCAAATTGACAAGGCACACAGACAAATATACACACTGCATTGGGTTATTACAAGCAATACTGTCTTTGCTTGAATTATTCACCAGCATTGTGTGTCAGTTTGTCAGTAAGCCATTAATATTAACGACTGCAGGAGAAAGCAATATTTGTCAGACTTAACTGTGGTTGTTTTACTATCTGTAACAAGTGCAAAAGAACACAGCAGGGTTCCTGAGCCGAATGTATGAGAACCTGTTTTAATGGCAGCACAGCAATTTTTTTCACTCAGCATGATGAAATTCAGGTACATTTAAAAGCACTGCATAAATAAGTAACACATCTGACACAAAGCTTGATATTTTAGACATTTCAGTTTGGAGTCAATCAAATGTTTCTACTGGGTTTCAAAATACATTTTTGTGCACACTAGGTAATACTGTTTTCACATTGAACTACACACACACACACACACACACACACAAGTTTGTTTTGTTATCCTTATGGGGACCGTCCATTGACTTCCATTGATTTTAGTAACTAGATTTATACCTAACCCAAACCCTTTTACTAACCTTAACCATTACTGATCTATAACTAACCCCAAGACTAACTAAAACTCTATTCACACCATACCTATAAACCTAACCCCTAACCCTAAAAAGGGGAGTCCCCCTTATGGGGACCAGGCTTCGGTCCCCACAAGAACCCTCGGACCCCAGAAAGATAGTAAAAGTCAGGAAACTGGTCCTCAGGAGGTCAGAAAAACAAGCCCCCCCCCCCCCCCCCCCCCCCCCCCCCCCCCCC
>SSNP01000107.1:1587312-1601808 GCA_006937955.1 Pachypanchax playfairii
CTTCTCTTTCTCTTTT
The DNA here is from genome assembly GCA_006937955.1 of Pachypanchax playfairii. Classification (NCBI taxonomy): domain Eukaryota; kingdom Metazoa; phylum Chordata; class Actinopteri; order Cyprinodontiformes; family Aplocheilidae; genus Pachypanchax; species Pachypanchax playfairii. The sequence continues at coordinate 1,587,329 of SSNP01000107.1, forward strand.
TTTTTTTTTTTGTTTTTTTTTGTTTTACCTTTGTATAGGTCTTGCATCAGTCACATGACACCAGTAACCAATGACCGCCCCTGATAGCAGAGCACGTCAGATACGAGCCGCCGGGAACGAGCTTGTAGAGAAGAGAGGAAGCATTTAACATGCAAAAAGTGCCGACTGACACAACAAAAACCAGAAAGTAAGGTCCATCATGGCTGATAATACAGGAGTGTAAAGTTATTATACACATTGTGTTAAGTTCTGGTGGCAATGGACGAAATGAAATTGATGAGCACACGGCTGTGTGCACGCGCACTGTGCAACAGTATGATAAGACGTCACCTGTCAGCTCCTGCACAGGTAGTGGTGGTCAGTAGCTGCTTAAAAAACATTGGTAAGGGTGGATGATGTCACGGGTCTGTGTGTCTGTCCAGCCTTACAGGGAAGTTAAAAAAGTTCCAGGTTTAGAACTGGAGGACTTATATTTCATTAAATCCATAAATTATACATATCCACATAATCATTGAGCAGTTAAAATGATGATATTTTAAAACACACTGTATTTGAAACAGAAAATACTATATATGTATATTACATTTATAGTGGGAAAATTGCAGATTTGACTGCAGTAAAATGTTTGTATTTCTACTGTTGACACACTTTAAAAGCTTACTGCCTTGTTCAAAGTAGATTATTCAACAAACTGAATCACTGAAGTACATTATTTATTTTATTCTGATTTGTTTATTAAAAGCATTCAAGTTTATTTATTTATAAAGCGCAAGCTCATGACAAAGTAATTTCAAGGCACTTAACAGAAAAATCAACCAATTAATAATAAAACATTTTCTATCTAAGGAACCAGCCGACTGAGCTGAATTGTTAGTTCAGCACAATCCCCCATCTTGAGCAAGCACGGTTGGCGACAGTGGAAAGGAACGACTCCCTTTTAACAGGAAGAAACCTCTAGCAAAACCCGACTCAGGATGGGTGGCCTTCTGCCTTTGCCGACTGGGGTCTGAGCTGACAGGAAAGAGACACAGACAAACACCAAGCATTGCACTCAGTTGGCGTACAGCCTGCCGAAAATAATTTGTAGAAGAAGTGTCAGTGCCAGATTGTTGTCTTATGCATCCCATGTGTCTACTGTGGTTTGCTGTATTAACATTTTTTTACTTTCGGTCTCTATAGTTCATAGTTTCTAGTTAATGGCTCATAGTTCATAGTCAGGGGTGCACATAATATTTTTGGCCTGGTTCTCAGAAGAGAACCTAGGATTGTTGCTTGGTCCTCACATTTTTAAATGTGTCTCGCTGTGTCTCTTCTGAGCTCCTCTGCTTTGTTTTTGGTTTCATCAAGCTTCAAATTCAGTCTGTTTACTTTACCTGGCTCTATATTCGTTTCAATAAAAATCATTTAATTGTTGAAAAAATCAAGAGAAACCAGTAAAATATAAAAATACTGGTAAAAAAAAAAAAAACCTTCAGAGTTCAGGTTGGATTGTTTACAGGTTTGATTGTTCACTTTAATCTACATTTAACATTTTGGTGTTGAAATTTATTAGTCAGCTGTTGGGGCCACGATGATCTATTTGTCTTATTCAGTGAATTTTTTCAGTTTTGACGCGATGCAGAATCCTGCAGTCAGCTGCACTGATCTGACTGACTGAAAAACCGTCACACTGGCAAACTGATACAACTGACACAAACTGACACAGAGAGAGACGCAGCATCAGCTGATCAGCTGGAACTTCGGTGCTCTGGCTGAGAAACATATCAGTCAAACAAAAGAAGTCAACGGGATTCTTCATTTATTTGACAATGAACCCCGCCTTTAACCTAAAAATTCACGCAGCTCAGCCAAACCAATGTTATGTACGCAAACGCGTGTTGCAACTTTTCATCTGGTGCGCATTTTATATTTTGACAGTGTGTGCGGACCTGCGGACCACTTATGTGCACCCCTGTTCATAGTCTAATTCATCGTTTATGTCATGGTTCATGTCTTAGTCGTATAGTGTGTCCCGACCTTGTCTGTCTCTGATTTCTGCACCTGCCTGACATTTGCCTGTTCCCTCACCTGTACTTGGGCAACCGTGGTTTTTGGACATTGTTTGGTTCATGGACTATGGTCTGCCTGCTCCCACAACCGTTAGTTAAGTTTTTATTAGTTTTGATTTTTTTATATTTAGGATTTGAACAATTGACTGCACTGTGGCACAGTTGGCAGAGGTGTTGCCTTGCAGTGAGAAGGTCCTGGGTTCAAATCTGGGTTGGGACCTTTCTACATGGAGTTTGCATGTTCTCCACATGCATGTGTGGGTTTTCTTGGGGGACCTTGGTTTCCTCCCACAGTCCAAAAACATACAAGAGGTTAATTGGTGACTTTCTCTAACCAATTTTATTTTTAAATGTCTTTTAACATATCATGAATTGTGTTTATTGTATTGTTAATTTTTTTAAAAGGCCCAACCATGGACAAGAGTTGAAAATCAGCACTAGCTACAAACTCCAACAGCAAAGCCAGGCCCCATCACCCTTGCTGACAGCTGTAATGATAGCAGAGTTAATGTAAAAGTTTGTCTGTGTATCTCCCTCATTCTCTTTACACATCCATTTATTCAGCAAGATGCATACAGTGTGGAAACCTTTCTTCCAGTAAAAATTGTGCATTAAGAATGGCTGTGCATCTGAACTGCCAAAAACACTTCCTTGAACACGTCAGTCATGATTTTGCCATTACTGAAATAGATATGGAGGAAATCAGGCAATTAAGTGTGTCAAGGGGCGGGGGCAGGGAGCTGCAGCCAGGTGTACTTGGAACTACTCACAGTGCTTGCCTCAGGTCTCACCTGCTCAGGTCTCCCTCGCACTTCCCACGTCGATGCCCTCCACTGTCTTTTCATCCTTTACAGCCTTTTAAATCGCTAATACGTCGTAACAGATTTTTCGGACCATCTTTAAATGTAAGCTAACACAGCCACTGTCATGTGCTCCTGAGAGCAGAACCATGCACTGTCTAGTAAACCAGCCACAGCCAGCAAAATACCATACCACACCATACCATCTTTATTTATTTTAGTTAAAAGATCATTAATAACACGGAGGAGAGCAGATTCAGTGCTGTGTCCTTTCCTAAAACTTGACTGGAATGTGTCAAAGAGATTTTGCTCAATAAAGGTACAATATGTAAGAAGTTTACAGTGAAATACTCACAACAGTCTAATGTCCCACCGATGTTAAAAATAAAGTCACATTGTAACAGATCTCGATCTCAGCCGGCTGGGTGGTTGCTAGTTTGGGTCATTTTAAAAAATGCTCATCTGCCTCACAAAAGCCCCTTTAAGACAGGCCATGAAAAATGGTAATGTTACAGACTTCATCCATTTCGCTTCTGACCCCTCCTTTCCACCGGACACATCAGCAGCGTGTTACTGCAGCACGTCTCACTCGCATATGCTGCTGCTTGGCCCTTTCCACCGGGTGCGTATCAGACGCATAGCAGCAGGGAAGCAGCTGTCACAGAAAGAGCATGAAGTCACACGAGATTAGCAAAATCACGCGTGACCTTGTCAGTATCCACAACAACAAGCAGGAAAAAACTACAACATGACTCCAAAAGGTTTGTGTTTTATGTTCTGTCCGTTTTATAATCGCCAATACGTTTATGTTAAGACAGGAAATATCCAAATTCGCTTAAAGTCCAACTGAATAATGTTAGTGGTGATCCGAGGTACTATAGAGTAGACATGTAAATATGAAGAACATTAAAAGATCCAGAGGGCTACTCCCTCCGAAATAACGTTAATAAGTAGCATAAACTCACCATCTTGTACATGCTTTATCCTTCTTGAGGCTGTATTTATAAAAAATGTGACTCGGATCAAACAGGATTTGGTACTTCTCCACTTCAGTAATCAGCCATTCATCGTCCATGATGGAAAAACAAAGAAGACTGCTAGGTAATAACTTCAGGGCCGCACAGTTTCACATGCGTTTCAGATGCGTAGCGCGTAAAAAATAGAACCGCCGCGTATTTGCTGCAACATGTCACTCCTGAGAAGCGTTTGACTCGCGCTGCTGACGGATGCAGTGGAAAGGAGGGGTATCTGAGTCAGAAAGCACCGTTCGGGTGTCTGTCCGCATAATCTGTTCCGGAACTTTTCCAGCTGAAGACCTAGTGACAAGGGTGGATGTTCCCTTGTACAGTGTTTGCGTTCAAAAAACACCAAAAGAGTCAGCTTAGTTGGTTTGGGCTTCTTGGGCACCTGACCTCTGAAAGTTTTCTTGGCATGTTTTACAGAGAAAAAGACCCAGAGCTTGCTGGAGTGATTAAATATCCTCTCTGGGAAGGGGACAATAAATCAGTGTTCTTTAAACGAGAAAACAAAACTTTTAAAAAAATTAACACCATAAAAAAAACCTTAAAAAGTCAATAAAAGATAAATTATGATTCACTTCACATTAAAAATGTTTACAAAATAATATTGATCAAACCTCTAAGCAAGTAAAATACAACTTATTTTAACTGGAAACGTAATTACGCACGTGAAAAACTATTTAATGTTCTTTTTATTACTTTTGTTATTGTGTACTGCAACCAAGTATCACTTTCTCTAGCAGCAGTAAGATGGAAAAATATGCAACCCAACAACACAGAGGCACCAATAAAAGAGGGATCTGACAGCCTGGCAGGAAGAGATAGATGGAATGAAGAGGCTGACTCCTTTATTTTAAGAACAATATCTTCTGTCACTGACACCAACCTGCCATCTCCTCTGTCTTGGATTGTCTTGGCATTCTCTGTCTTCCTCTGTTTGCAAGAGAGAGGACTTCTTGGCTGCCAACCTTTAGCCAAATCTAAAGCAAGTGGCTAATTCAGTGTTTTCTGTTATTTAGTAGCAAGAGGCAAATAAGCTGATAAGTAATAAGAAATGTGTTTGAAATCTTTTGCTTTAGCTATTGGTAACAGGTTACAATTTACTTAAGTAGCAATTAGGGATGTAAAAATACCACTTTTTTAAAACCAATACGATACCAATACTTGGATCTGGTTACTTGCCGATACTGAGTACCAATGCCGATACTTCTACCATGTTGACCCCCCCACGCGCGCTCTGATGCTGAGGTCGACCAATATTCCTCACCAAACCTGCTCTGATCCCCGATTCGAGCTGGACAATAAAATATCACAAGTTCAGCTCACTAATCATGCTCTCCAGCCCCACTGATCACACACTGATTCTGATAAAAGCAGCTCCTACCTGTTTTGTAGCTCAGTCATCGATTCAGTCCGTGGCAATAAGCTCACTTGCCCCGCAGTTCTGAGCAAACCAAAACTTCCCTCCTAAGATTCTCTGTGCTCCTCACACACCATCCTGCATGCCCCACTTATCCAATAAAATCAAAAAAGCAATAAAATCCTCCGTGGTGTGTCTTCCAGTCGCTCCCCCACTTCAGCAACCTGTAGCTCCGTATTAAGTAGCTGCTAATAAAAACTTTCCCACACGACCCTGCTATGTCACATGTTGGGAAACCCCCTATGGCAAGCAAAAAAGGTATATAATCACCACATATCTCCGGGGCTTCCAGCTGCTTGACCTGCAGATTCCATAGCACCAGCCTCGCTGTGCCGGACTATTTACAGTATTATGGTGCATTCACACCGCCCAACGAGTCCAGGCAGCAGGGCAGCTAGATTACATGTAAAGTCTATGGTACTAAGCAGCATGTGGGCGTCAAGCTGCGCCGAGCTGCGTCCACGCAGCTGCTGCTCGGACGGTCCGTCAAGGCAGCTGCTGCTTGAAGTTGGGAAAATTGAACTTCGGGGCAGCAGACGCGGGGCAGCAACCAATCAGCGACTGTTTTCACTGATCACGTCATCAACGGCTAGATCTGACAGTCCAATTAATTACAAAATGGAGGAGAAACTGATAATCGCTGTTTGTAACCACCGCGAACTGTATGACCCGTCTTCGTATTTTTATAAGGACAGGAAAAGATCGGACCTTATCTGGAGGAAGATATCAGAGGATATTGGCGTGCCAGGTAAACAGTTTCATACTTTATGCCTATGAAACTCAGATCGCCTCAATGGGGTGTATCCACAACCTCTGCAAATGCGCCCGACGATGACGTTGTATAGCTTTATTTATTAAATAAATCCAAGCCACTCTCTCGACATGATCCGTCATGTTGTAAATAACTATAGCAACAGAGAAATCCCCCGCCCGCCTGTGATGTACTGACGTGATGCGCAGACGCGGACTGTACAAAGTGTGCAAGCAGCTGTGTTTTTATTTAAGCAGCAACTTTTGTCCATTTGAGCATTTTGCTGCCTGGATGCATTGGGCGGTGAGAACACACCATAAGGCAATCCAAAATGGTGCCCGCTGCTCTGCCGGCTATTGGCTGGTAGATGTAAGCAAAATGCAAACATCGTGCCCGTCAAAATTAATATTTTATAACATTTTACTTCAAATAAAATTTTTAAAGGAAATAGTGTATTTTCATTCTACGTACAACCCTCTAAACACCCAGTGGAAGCATTATTTTTTTTTAAAATGTTGCTTTTTATGAAAATATTATATCCCACCTTTAACTAACCGATATGAGTACATTAGGTATTGGCCTCGACACATGCTCAGCCTGTATACAACCATGTTTATGTGCATTTAGTTGCATTACGTTGTTCCAATTCATAGTAACGCACTGCATTTTATGTTCACTAATGATAGCGGTGTTGTAATGTTGGAAACTGTAATTTATTAGATTATTCTGTTACTGAAAATCCAACCATGTTGCACAACGTCATCACATTAGACGGCTTCATTCCAAACGCTGCTGGTCATCCTCTCTCTCCCGACTGAGATTTCTGTATAATATCTGCGCTTCCAAGTCAACAGGCTCATCAAGAAATGGACACGCCGTGTGTGCTACTGATTTCAGACAGCAGGCTTCAACTTAAAGTGCAACTTACCCCCAAATCAACTCTTTTTGGCTGATAAACTCTATAAATGAGTGTTTAATAGTCCTGTCTACATTTCTGGGTCTTGTGTTTGGTATTTTAGCACATTTTATACAACTATTCATTCCTCCAACTATTCCTCTTCAGGTTAAAGAGTTGCACTGCACTTGAATTTGAATTAGGTATTGCTATTGGCTGAGACATTATTTTCTCTAAACGTGTCGTCAAGATTCTGCCGTTCTGGGATATAAAAGAGTTCGGTCTCGACCACACCTCCGCTCAGTAGTGAGTGACTTTGAACAGGAAGTGTATACGGCCGTTATCAGAGTAGCTATATTTTAGTGTTTGTGTGAAAAGTTGTTTTTAGGACATTACTGAAGGGTTTTCTCTTCATGCTTTTGTGTAGACAATAATGTGGCAGTGGTCGCGCGCAGCCACACATGATGAGGCTGAGTCACAGATATTACAGGAGCTAATCAAAATTTAGCTTTTGCTTTGATCAACAACAATATACCACGATGGGATGGGTCCTATTCTAAGATGCTGAAGCTGCTGCAGTACGAACCATCGGCTTGAAACGGTAGTGCGGTCTCGTGCGCGCAGCTGCACCGGTTTGCAGAGTCACACGATGTAACTGGAGCTAAAAGCATAGCTAACAGTGTACTAGTAGAGTACTAGTCCGCTGCAGGGCAAACTATCGGCTCGAAACGATACGGATCAGAGCTTCTCGTGTCTTGTCCAGATATTCCTCCATTTCACCTGTCCCTCTCTGGTGCATGTGTCAGTCAGAGTGACATGTCAGGGTAAGTCTTCTTTTAAGAGCAGGAGAAACTCTGAGTTGTGTCAAACAAACCTGCTGGCGAGCAGTTTAGATTCATGGAGTGTGTTGCCTGAGTAACCGACTCAGAGTTACGCTGAACTTGCTTAGTGAAACCGAAAAACCACATTATCCCTCATCTCAGGCTTAACTAACTCAGGTTTTTCCACAAAACCTGCAAAGCGGGTTTAGTGGAAAACTTTAAGTAAATGTTTTCTGGTAAACAGTGGACTGACTTGAGCAAAGAGAACTGAGAGAGACAATGGACAGGGAATACAAATGAAAAAAAAAAAAACAACTATGCAAAAATGTTATATCTAATAACTAAAAAATACTTAGATTTATCATGTTTCTGGTCATTCTATTCCACATTTTCATTTATCCATGTCTGTTCTGCTGCTCTTGGCATTACTGATTATTACTCTCATCTTATTCCCATAATCAGTCTGTGTGTGCACATGTTTCTTCCCCTTTAAGAACAGAGTGAATAGAAGTTGCCAGTTAGTTGTATGCCTTACATCGCTAGCAAGCACTCTCCAGTCAGCTTGTTTCTTCCAGGCTGTTTAATTTCATTTAAACTCACCTTTGGACCACATCTGACCTCACCTCTGTCTCTGCCCTGTTCAGGGGTCTCATTTATAAAACTTTGCGTAGAATCCTTACTAAAACTGTACTTAAGCTCAGCAAAAAAATCTACTCACGCCAAGTAAGTTTGGGACCTATAAAACATGGCGTACGCACAGCTGCACGCAATCTCCGCTTTATAAATCACACTTTACCAAGAAATGTGCTCAGGTGCTCCTGGATCACATCCCACCCTCACCAATAAGATGGCGACCGCAGATCAAGGAAGATCAAGGAAGCGCAACTTCACCAAAGCAGAAATTGAGGTACTTGTGGGTGAGGTGGAAAAACGAAAGGAAGCGCTTTTTGGAGGTCACAGCAGTGGAAATGTGAGAAAATCCAACGGAGTTGAACAGCGTTGCTGAAGCCGTCAATGCTGTGAGTTCTTCAGAGAGATCTGTGGCAGATATAAAAAAAAAGATCCGATCTGAAGGTGGACGGAAAAAAAGATGGCTTGCCACCGCCAGAGTGTGTCTGCCACTGGCGGACACCCTGGCACCTCTGATCCCCCACCGCTCGCTGTTAGGATCTCAGCCGTACTTGAACCGGCAAGCGTGCATGGCATCGTGCCGGAGAAGGAGGGAGACACTGACCATGCAGAGGAGACTAAGCCTTTTATTAATACAGATCAAATGTGTCCATCATTAAAATATAAAACAAAACCATATCTCGTTGTCCCACCCCCAGTGAATCTGGACAAAGCGTACAACGAGGCATCCCGGGCGCGCGACCGAGGATGTGGCTGCAAGGTCAGCCTCATGGGTCAGCCTGTCGCACCAGTGCGGCTCGGGCGCATGGCGCACGCTGTCATGCAGGCACAGAGGGACATCAATAGTACGGTGAACGAAGTGCGAGAAGAGCTGCACAAAATATGTGATGTCCTGACTGAAATTTCAGGCACACCTAAAGAATTAAAAATTGTAACAAAATAAAAAATCATGTCATGTCATCCCTGAGAGGAGCCTGATAACTGAAAGCTCTTCCTCCCATTCTACTTTTAGAAACTCAAGTGCTCTGTTAGGAACATATGGAACAAGAAGATCTTTAATATAAGATGGAGCTTGGCTATTCAAGGCCTTATACGTCAAAAGTAAAAATTTAAACTTTATTCTGGATTTTACAGGGAGCCAATGAAGTGATGCTAAAACAGGAGAAATATGATCTCTCCTTCTAACCCTCATCAGAACTCTGGCAGCAGCATTTTGGGTCAGCTGGGGGCCTTTAACAGCACTCTTAGAACTCCTGTGTAGTATTTTTTATTTTTTTTTACTAATTCCTACAAATAGTCTGTGAATTATCTCCTCATAATATATAGCCCTTCTGATAGTGCTGAATGGTGTGAGGCCTGTGGACAAATATAACCTTACTACATCTGTGGATTTTCATCCACTTGTGTGGTGAAGATTTCAACTTTCTGTTCATAAGCAAACATGTTTGGTTTTAGAGAATATGCATTCAACAGAAGGCTGGCTGTGGATTTTTAACAAGAAGAGGGCCTTTTTTGTCTTTTGTTAAAATAGCTGTCACTCATGGCCTGTGACAATTAAAGCAAGCTGAAGTTTTTGAGAAACACAAAGTAGTGGTATGTCTGAATTCAGAATTATGGACATACAGCTTCATTAGAGGCAAAACATGTATAAGTTCATGCAGGAGTTTTATTTTTCATGGTTGTTACTTGAAAGAAGGCCAAATGGGCCCCTCAATCACTGTGTATACATGTTTGTTAGCAGCACCCACAACTCGTCCCCCAAAGGAGAAAATCATGCAGACTGCAAGGGGTCTATAACACTACCTAGGAAAATAAACCAGATGATTTAAAAACAACATACTTGCCCAGTTCCTCTAAAGACCTACACCTAAATTTTTCTACTTCTGCACTCTCCCTCATCTCCCCCAGCAACTCCCTTTCCTCCTACACCATCCATGTCCTTTCTTCTTTTTCACATGCTTTTACAGTGAGGTACGCTGAAAGCTCTCTTTGTTGCTATGGTCTGTGGCATTTGAATGGTACCAAACAAGCACCCAAGTGCACTGAGCCCCCAAGATGGTCACTGAATAGAATTCTTCCCTTGACTTCTCCCTGGCCGAGCGACAATGAGTGGGACCACTCCTTTCTAGTCAAGCCCGCACTAATGGCTAAGACAATATTTGCAGGAATGAGGAGGATTTAATTTGCATTCAGGCTGTCTCCATTCCTTTTCACAGGACTTAGGCCTTCTCAGTTCAACTGTGCCGTAGCATCTGAAAGTCCGCATTCTGCTGATTTTGCTTTGATTTTCTTTTTTTCACCCCCCCTCCACCATTTCCAAATCCACAACCCTGTCTTTTTCAAGTCTTTCAAACACCATTTGCTGCCCAGTGCTTTAGTTCTCCAATTCAAACTAGAAAAAGAAATGAGGAAGGGGGTGCTGGGGAAGGAACAGGTGTGGTTAGAAAAGGAGAGGACGTCATGGATATATTGGGGCTACTGTGACTTGATTTTTTCAAGTATACTCACCCTAGTTCCCTGCTCAGTTGCACTAATTGCTTTGTATTTCAGATGATTTTCAGGTGAGACACAGAGTCCTCATGATCTTTAGGGGTCCACCTAAAAGTGCAGCTCAAAATGTGCAGCCATAACAACTTCAAGGATTAACGATTAAAGCTGTTCTATCTTAGACTGATATTTTAAAAGCTACTGTCACGAGTTCAAATTAGCTTTGGGCTACAAAAATAATTCCTTGGCTCGCTCCTGATAAAATACAATAATCATCAGGGTTGTTTTAGAGTGAAAGTGTGTTAGATTACAAAAGAACAATACAACAGGCAAAACTTGCCCTTAATGCTGAGTGACAGCAGAGAGAGTGGTGAGATGTGTTAAAAACACCAAACTGGGTTTTTCCTTCAGGCTTTTTGAAGTTCTTTAAAGCAGGTTCCACACACATATTAAGTTCTAATTATCATTTGATGCTGAAAATGAAAATGTTCCTGAGGACTGTTACAGAAATCACCTTACTAAATTATTTTTAGATCAATTGCTGCTAAACAACTGACTTTTTGGATTTCTTTGTTTTTTGCTTTTGTTTTTTTAGCTGGTTCAGGGTGGCCAGAAGAGCAAGATCTCAGTTTGGATAATAAACTAAGTAAACCTGGAATTCAGCCATGAGCCATCCATCTACAGAGACAGTGAAATTAATATTTGTGCTGCTGGACTGTGAAGCAGTGATCTGCTTTGGCTGACAATGAGAAAAAAAGGAACAACTGAACTGCTTGGCTGAGCAAAGGATACACATAAGGCGCTTTTCATCTAGGGTCAGTTTGGAGCAGTACAGGTAGGTTCAGACCCATTCTGGCTCGTTTCCATTACCTTTTTCAGGGCCGACCCATTTTTTCGGACCATTTCTGCCTAGATCTAAAGCTTAACAAAGCGACCCAACATGCTCACCTATAGACTGATTGGTCCAGTAAAAGAGGTCTAAGTCACATGCCTACCTACAAAGTGGTAGCCACTGATTGGCCTGGCGGTGTGCACGTGATGTCGCGGATTTGAGCCTTCAAGCTCAGCCGTTCATCCGCGCCATCATCAAATCACTCTGGGTCTTAGCATCAGTTTTCATAGTGAGTTTAATGTTTTAATGGTTTGACATTCAAATGTATTTCCCTGGGCTATGTGTTTGTTTACCCACAGTAATTTTCTGTCTCCTTTTTGTGCAGTTAAAAGAAAATGCAACACCACAGCATAGGTGTCATTTTAACAGGGGACGCTGGGGACATGTCCCCAGCCCTTTTTGCAATTGACTAGTCCGTCCCCACCACTTTTAAGGAATCACTGGCTGCAATCCTTCAACAAATGGCAGAATTAACTTCCCCAAAATTAACAGTAACTTCCCCAGACCTTAAGAGGGCGCTAAGGTGTACTTATTTGCTTATACAGCCTAATGCCGATCGATTTAACTTATTCAGTGCAAGTCACTTTCAGATTTTATATCCCCCTCAGTGCCAGAGTTATTTAGCATTTTTACTGATTTTGAAGGCCCACAGAATATTTTCTGACTGTGAATTCTGAAACCTTTGTCACAAAGATTAGTCTTTCGTCTTTCAAAAGCAGCGGCCATTCTTTCATCTATCAACACTTACTGTGTGTTTTATGTGGTGTATCGTTCTTTATTTTGATCCCTGCTGCCTTCAGAAGGGATCCACGCCACCTTCGACACAATACTCGTTCCTGGTAGATCCGACAGTCGCACTGGAGAGATTTTATCCATGCAATAAACTCCACCACCTTCTCAATTCCATAAATTCTATACTAGTTTGTAATAACTCTGAACAAAAACATTGCTTCCAAGCCGCTTCACAGGCTCTGAATCTCCCTTTCGCATTAACCATCTGTCTCGTCCTAAGTACCTGGCTCCTCCCCCACTCCACATGGCTTATAACACGGTAAATAATAGAGCTCTCACCCAGAGAAGTGCACCACTGCCCCCCCAGATCATATGACTAAATACAGAAGCTGCCCCAGAATGCTTTGCGGGATTTAAGCCAATAAAAGCTGTAGAGACGTCAATGGCACTGAGCGTTCGGATTCAGTTTGACGTCTTTAGACGGAGGAGAGATGCTCTGAACAGCTGGAGCCAGAATCCAGCGAGGGAAGATCTTGGAGATGAGGAGGAGGACAAGGGCATGGTAAGGTGAGGTGAGGACAATACACATCAAATACTACCTAACTGATAGCGGCCGAGTTTTATCACACAAGCAGTAGGAACAAACTGGTGTCTGTCTCACGTTGATCCACAGCTTTTATCCCAGCCACGGAAGGCTCGGTAACAAGCCACACCCGCTCCTGATCAGATCTGCCAGACCGTGCGAAGAGAGGTTAGTACCAAAAACGACCACACACTAACTGCTGACACCTATCACCCAGGAGGTAACCTACTATTATACTTTTTTAAGTATGTCATTACATAACATATACTTTAACTGTAAATGAAAATAAAACCTTATTTAAAGCTGTAGTGCGTAACTTTTACATGTCCGTGAATGTCCGTTTCAGCCAAGCCACTATCAGAGGAGATGACACAATGCAGATTAAGCCGATCGGCTCCTCAAACATCTCACGGTATTTTTCAATATATCTCATTTTTACTTTGCATGTCAACCGGCGACATTCCCGCGCTGGCGCACAGTAAATTACGTCTTTTACATCACAACAAGAAAAATAATAAGAAATAGAATGCAGTGTCTCGTAGCAGCCGGCAGAACGGGAAGGTCGACATGGCGGAGAATCCAAATAAACGGCCGAGAGACACTTATCGGGAAGTGGATCCTACCACGAAAAAAAAAAAATTCCTGGACGTTCGGCAGAGGGACTATTGGCTAAGAAGGAAAGTGACCGAAGGAGAAGGCAAACGCGAATTTGTATCGGCGTCGCTTTTCCTCGGTGGAGAGAAGAGATCTGGCTGAGAGCAGACACAGATGTTGCCTTGCAGCTGTTGGATCAGTAAGTGACTTGGTTTATAATTATGGTGTGTCGTGAGTGTTACTCTGTAGAGACGGTGTGTAGCTGAGCTGTAGATAACATATGTTATGTTCAGGGGTGCACATAAGTNGAGACAGGTGTGTGTGTACGTGCGCGCGCATGTGTGAGAGCACGACTTCTCCCCCCCAACGACCATTCGTTCGTCTATCAACACTTACTGTGTCTTATGCAGTGAAATGTTCTTTATTTTGGTTTCTGCTGCCTTCAGAAGATCCTAACAGGAGATACTGGTTGGATAAATCCACCTCAGCTTCACTAGAATTGCCAGAAGAACCTCAACATCTAGCTGAAGACATCACAAGTCCGAAAAGGACGAGCTGGAGCAAAAACCACGCCACCTTCGACACAATACTCGTTCCCGGTAGATCCGACCGTCACGCTGGAGGGATTTTATCCATGTAATAAACTCCACCAGCTTCTAAATTGTGTTCTCGGTGTGTGTGGCGGGTCCAGTATGCCGCTCCGTTCATTTATTTTATTGCATGTCATGACCGGTTTTTGTAAAGCTAGAACCCTCTTACAAGCACAACTCCAGGACGACTGAACAGGTTTAGAATGTTTAATGACACA